>CM062811.1:1108792088-1108998678 GCA_031772625.1 Pinus tabuliformis
ATCAACATGTTCAACATGATCCTTCCAAGACTTGCTGTAGATTAGTATATCATCAAAAAATACTAACACAAATTTTATAAGGAATAGTTTGAAAATTGAATTCACCAAACCTTGAAATGTTGAAGGTGCATTGGTAAGGCCAAAATGCATGACCAAAAATTCATAATGACCCTCATGAGTTCTAAATGCCATTTTTGGAATGTCTTTAACGTTCATTCTGATTTGATGATATCCTGAATGAAGATCCAACTTGGTGAAGTAAATTTATCTATGCAATTCATCTAGTAATTCATCAATGACATGAATGGGGAACTTATCTTTAATAGTGACCTACTTGAACTCCCTATAATCCAGACACATGTGCCATGATCCATCCTTCTTGTGCACCAATACTACTTGTTATACATTTTTGGGCACCGCAACCCCAATCCTAAATGTCCATAAACCAAGGGCTCCTAAGTCCCTAAAAGTGTTGTTCCAACCCCTAAAAGAACAAGGTCAGCTGGTCACATCACCTCCCAGAAGTTCTCCATGAAAAACTAATAAGAACTGGTCAAAAATGGACCATCCCACCTGCTCCATGGACAAAGTGCATTGCATCCCACCTAGATACACATAGAGGGTGCAATGCTTGTTGAAAAGCCCTTCTCTGGGGTGCGATGGGCGGGAATGGACAAATGGCAGAGGCAGTGTGCATGGCAGAAAATCATGGAGTCTTCCAGAAACTTCTCCTGTGACACTTGCCTCCCTGATTTCGCCCGGGGATGAGTAAGAGATCATCATTCTCCAAGTGGCATCAAGAACTATCAGAGAGAGGACACTAATCAAACCCCAGGAGCTGACTCACCCTCCTTTCAAACATCTATTTATGGATCCCTCATCCCAGAGATCCAGGGGGCTGGAATTTTGTATCTTGTAAGCAAGTGCTGTTGGTTTCTTGCTGCAACATCATAGTGTTGAGTGATCTAAGCTTTTCATGAGGTGAAGAAGGGCTTCTTGCTGAGAGGATGATGTTGGGTCAAATAATTGGTTGTAATCCTCCCCTGTACTTTTCTTGATATCAATAAAGTTATTCAAGTTTTCCTCCATGTCCTTGCATATTTTATGATATATGTTTGTATGTGGTCAATATACATCTGATCTTATATTTTTATGCTAGTAGATCTCTATTCTTGGATAGTATTGTGCTGCTTTGATCCCACAGGTGCTCTTTGAAGCTGGGTTGGCGAGGAAGCAAGTGGCAAGAGTCTATCAGGGAGAGAGGAATCAAAGTGAGGAACCAAGCACAAGATTGAGGTTGGTCCCTCCATTCTTCTCTTATCTATTTAGTCATAAAGGAATACAAAAATAGCTTTACTCTGTTTGTTTCTAAGGTTTCTACCACCCTTAGTGGGATTAGCAGTTCTGCATAGACACTATTCCCGGTAACAAAATGGCGACTCCGCTGGGGAGCGACTAGATTGTTTGTTAGCCTATCTTTGTTTCTTTTGTAAACTTACAGATGGAGCCTGAGCCAAGCCAGCTAGCCTTCGAACTGCATTTGTGTTACGAATGCAAAGTAGATCAATGTTGCTTCAGTCAATCTCTAGGTTTTGTTTATGAATTAAACAATCGATCT
Source organism: Pinus tabuliformis (assembly GCA_031772625.1). Lineage (NCBI taxonomy): Eukaryota > Viridiplantae > Streptophyta > Pinopsida > Pinales > Pinaceae > Pinus > Pinus tabuliformis. The sequence continues at coordinate 1,108,793,707 of CM062811.1, forward strand.
ACAAACAGACTAATTGCCCTGAGTGGTAGCTTTAGTAACCTCCTTAGATCCACCTCTGTGTTTTGCATATACTGAACATTGCTTTCTTAGCTTAAATCCTTGAACTGAATTGCAAATTGTGAGTAAAAACTTGTTTGAAGTCTCATTCTGGTACCATCGCACCCTGCTTTAAAGGAAGTCTGCTTACAACGCACTTCCGAGTGCAGTAGGTGCGCTGAAAGCAGAGTTCCCTGTGTGACAGGTGCGCTGGTCAAATAAGGTTAACTCTACCTTAAGGCTTTGGTTTTTCACTCATTGTTTTCATTCCTATTCTGGAGTTTAGTTGTCTATGGTCAGTATATCTCTGTAAGAACCCCCTTCCTTTACATATTTCCGCCTCCATAGTGCAAAGAACTGTAAGTGTTTTTATGTATTTTGCATCATTTTCAGTTCTCTTTTTCAAAAAAGTAGCATAATCGAGCTGTCGTTCTTTGATCTGAAAGTGTCGTAGCTATCGTTTTCAGCCATAGAAGACAATCCCCTTGCTTTGGTAGTCGATTATACAAGTTACTATTGCATATGATTTGAATTCGTAGTTTTTAAACTGTCGAAAAGAAATTTTTCGTTTCAAAATATCAAAGTGGCTCTCTTACTCTCACTTCATTTTGGAAAGAAATTTGTTGAGTACTGTCGCTTTGGAAATAATTCAGATTTGCGCTTAGCTTTCTCATCATCACATACATTAAGAAAGCTGAAAAACAATGCATGCATGTGCATTTGCATTTAGACTGCTTGTCGTTTTGATTTATGACGGTGCATATAGTGTGTGATCTATGCTCTATGCTGAAAGAAAATCATCTCTCTTTCCTTAGTAGCTAGGATTTTCATTGCTGGAAGAAGATTAAACGACTGTTTGTCATCTTAGACTACATTTTAGGAATTGTACATCTACATCACGCGGTGAACCTAAAAGGAAAATTTCTTAAGCAAGATCAACTATAAAATAAATTCAATGAATCTAAAAACACTTTGGAACCTAACGCGTAACATTTATAAGTCTAGGCTAGAGACGTGTTCCAGCATCGTAAAACGTGGTAACTGTTGCTTTTCATTGCTGGTTGGGTGATTCCTCCACTTTGAGATGATAAGTGCCAATACAGACTTGTGCTCCCACGTACCGTCAAGTATATATTGGGAGACTAAAATAGGCTTTATCCTTTATCCATAGGAAGCTGTGTCTGTCGCCCTATCGATCACAATGCACTGAACACAGCATTCGGGAAGATTGACTACCCTACCGTAAAAAGTATTCTGCAGTTTTGCGATTGGTTTGGTAATCCCTCTGTCTAGACTTCCAGAGCAGTCTCTTTCATTCCTTTTCAGACTCCTTAAAGGAAAAGGTCCATCTGAGCACTTTTCACTTCAGGCTTATTAAAAAATCGAAGGCAACTAGAGTCATCTTCTGTTTTTCTGGACTCTTAAAAATTGAAAAAACAAGTTGTGTCAAAGCGTCTAAAATTTATTTTAAACGAAATAAATATCACCTTTCCTGCGTTGATCTTGAGTTGAGAAAAATGGAGTCCACCAACCAAGGGGTTCCTCTTGGAGGAAATCCTAGTCCTTTCTCCTCTTGGGGAGATGTTGGTGCACCCCATATGGCCACATTGTCACTTCCTAGATTGACGATCGGCTTGCCCGTATGGCTTTTCTCAACCTCTGTTGTTCAGAATACCGTAACTCTTGAACAGTCAAGTCAGCAGCTAAATGATACCAGAGTTACCCCCCAACCTTCTACTTCGTCTAATTCTTCCTCCCCTCCTTCCTCTTCGCTTGATGAAGCTGGTAAAGCCAAAAATCACGTAACTGAGAAGAAAAAGGAGAAGAAGAAGAAAGAAAAGAAGAAGAAGGAGCCAAAGGCAAAAAGGGGCAACCAGACATCATCTAGTGAAAATTCGCACACTGCACCGACCAGGCCTAAATCACCATGCGTCATTTGCAATGGAGACCACTATCATTGAGATTGTCCTTGCATCCCTCGGATCTTAAGGGACTGGTCTCCTCTTTTGCACAACCTGGTGTCATCAACCTCTGATGATCATGTTGAGAATACACCTGTCAACTAGTGAAAGTGAAGTCTCTGGACAAAAAGGGACCGCAGATTTCCTTGTAAACTGTGTGAAGGTGATCATGCCATCCACCATTGTCCCTTCCTAGATGAGGCTAAAAGAGTTTTGGATGACCGTCCGATTTCACTGGTATGGCTTCCATCGAGATATAAGAAACTCTTGCAAGTCCATCACTGGTTGAAAATCTAGCTGACACTCCATTGTGGTTGGCCAAAACATCTATCGACGAAGATGAACCCTCTGAATCCATACCAGACGAATGTCAAAAGGTCGAGACTACAGTTGACCCGGTATTGCCTTCAGAAGATACATCTTTAGATGATACAATCACCGAGGAAAATAAGAACGACACCGTTCAAATTCTCTTCATGAACACAGACTCCGATGAACATAGGGACAGTCTACCCATTCCTTTACTGCAGAGGAAGTTTCATTAGAGTCATACCCAGCCGTCTATTCGGTCCCACCTCCAAGCAACCTAGTTTTTTCCTTCGACTGGAATCTACTAGCAGACCCCGTTTACTGGCTAGTATACCATTTCGAATTATTGTACAAGCAAACAAAATGGTCATGTCCAGTACCATCATAGATGAAGGGGCGTCTATGAGTATCCTTTCCTCAATAGCTTGGGAAGTGCTTGGCTTGCCACCGCTTCTACCTAAGATGAGAAATCTGACAGGCTTCGACAAAGGAACCAGTCGACCATTAGGGATCCTTCCCAATGTGCCCATAACATTGAGAAGGAAAATCATTCACGTGAACGTAATGGTAGTCCGAGGACCCTTGGATTATAATCTACTCCCTGAACATGACTATATTTATAGCATGGGAGCCATTGTCTCCTCACTCTTTAGAGTAATGTGTTTTCTGCACGAAGTCAGAGTGGTCAAGCTCGTAGACCAACTGTCATTTCCTGGCTCACACATAGCTAGTAGTCAAGTACCATCCCTGAATGGTCTTTTCACGCAAGGAATGTCTCATCAAATCCTAGTCCATCCACCCGATGAACGCAAGTGATTCGGAGGGTATGACAGAATCCCAGGGGGGCATGCACCCTGGCCTGTTTCGACAGGAAAACCTTGGGTATAGAGTAAATTTCCGCGGAGGATATATGACTAGTTTGACACACCCGTCCGTCTAGGAAAATGGGAGTAAACTGGAATAAGATTCCATCGTCAAAGTTATGTGGGTGGAGGTGTCTGTGCCACTCACCTTTGTTTATGTAAACATCACCGAAGAAATGTTTTATCCGCAACGCGGTTAGAACAATCTTTGGTAACCTGGAAATTTTTCACTATAACTGGGGGCATGCAAACCTTTTGGCGTGCAAGCAAAGAGCGACCATTTATTTTTTTAAATTTATAGGTCCTCTAACCCTTTAAACTCATAAGATTGGGCGTTTCCTAGCTTGCATAAAGAAAGGATGCGGAGCAAAGCTTTGTAAGCTGCAAGCTCCACAAAAATGGAATCTTAGATGAGACATCCATATCATACGACTCGATCGAGCAGTTTTATTGCGGAATTCAAGCTCGTTTAAAAATAAACATAAGCAATGAGCAAATGTTTCCCCCAGAGTTTAAGCTCATTAAAAAATGAACCAACCTCCGGCAAATAACCATTGTGAATGCTTATTATCAGCATTTGAAGCCCTTGGTCGTGTTCTCATCATCACCTCCACTCTACATTGGCCGATCGTTCACCTCCATTTGATTGTTTACCCCTTTTGAGGAACAGCTATGAAAAGTGATATAGTTAGCCCTCCTTGTGATGCTGTCGTGATTGGGAAATTCCAAACCCTACCTGGAATCAGTTGCTATTTGAAATTATCACTCGTTCCTCAAAAAACGAGTCTCCTTTAAGCTCTTTTCAACTGACTCGCAAAAAATGAAAAGATTAACGAGCAATTGGCCTCTCCAGCTCGTTAAAGCCACCAGAAGTGCTATCCCTCCTTTAGATTTTAATCTTTTTGGACCCGAGGGATTATTACACAAAAATATTGAGCGCTTGTCTTGTTCCGCTCGTTAAAATTACCGAAAATTCATCCCTTTCGTATTGTTTTATACTTTTTCAGATCTAAGGGATTATATGATGAAAAAGGAACTATTGAAGTTTCCTTTACGTCCCTTTCAGACTCTCTAAAATTGAAAAGGACCGAGTTGTCTTTGTCGTTAAACTCGTTAAAAGCTAATAGCGACAAATTTGTCCTCGCAGACAAGACCGAGTTTCACTATCGCTAGGCTCGTTAAAACATAGTGATGGATTTGCCCAAAGGGAAAATTATAGAACAATCATATGTTATCCTCCTCAAGCTTGAAAAAACTAAAGAGGTACTGGTCAGCAATGACTGGGGAAAATTGGGAAGAAAACTTCAAAGAACTTTGTTGGTAGCAAGTCACTCTTGAACATGACACTTTCACTCCGCATCCGAGTCGGGTTGGGTTGTTCCATTCACCGGTCACATCACCATGGTTCCATCACACCATCCATATTTGGGGTTAATGCTACCAATCCATCATGTCAGTGTCGTCGATATGTTCAAGAGAATTTGCTCAGAGAATTCACCTGTGTCTCACCCACTGCAATACATTCATTCTCCATATTTTCATGACCGCCATCCTGAACCTTGTATCCTCATATCGTTTTCACCTCCGTTAAAATCATTTGCTCCATTTCGTGTCATAGATGTGGGATTCATTAAGGCCCTCCTGTGGCAGATCGCTTCTTGTCGACATCAGCTCATTATCCAAGAAGTTGATTTAGGAACAACCCTTCCAATACTTTGAAGCTTGCATGCCTCAATGGCAAGTTTCTCACTTCCGGCGTCAGGTTTACATCATTGGCCTTTGACCGAAAGATTTTGCATGGTGTTCAACGCCAAGTCCCTCCTTCACACCATGCGAATTGTACTGCAGTACCTTGACGGTCATCATCATTATCGGTGATTCCTCTCGTGCCTGTTAACAGCTTACATCATTGGCTGGTAATCGGGCAATGTCTTTCCATGTTCGACTCCAGAACATCTCTCACATGGATTGACTTGTACTTCGGGTGAAGATCGAACGAGGTTGAAGACCTCGGATCTAGTCTCATCCATCCAGGCTGTGAAATACATTCAGGGAATAAAGACATCCAGTGTACATCATGGCTGCATAGATAATCATCCAACCTAAGGGATGATGGCTCTACCGGAATCATCAGTCTGCACTCAGACGATTGTCTACCCTATGTACATGAAAATGAATTTATAAAGCTGAGCATGGGAATGCCCGACTCAGACAGGAAATGAAAAATATTATGAAGATAATGTGTTGTATTGTATCTTATTACAGGTCGCCTTCCAGCTCGAAAAACTTCAGATCCTCATGATAAAGCATTTCACCCGACATCAAAAATTAATTAACGACCTCATGCTTTAGGGGAAACTGTTATAGACATTTTTGCACACTGCAACCCTAATCCTAAATGTCCATAAACCAAGGGCTCCTAAGTCCCTAAAAGTATTGTTCCAATCCCTAAAAGAACAAGGTTAGCTGATCACATCACCTCCCAGAAGTTCTCCATGAAAAACTACTTAGAACTGGTCAAAATTGGACCATCCCACCTGCTCCATGGACAAAGTGCGCTGCATCCCACCTAAATACACATAGAGGGTGCGATGCATGTTGAAAAGCCCTTCTATGGGGTGCGATGGGCCGGAATGGACAAATGGCAAAGGTAGTGTGCGAGGTGGAAAATCATGGAATCTTCCAGAAACTTCTCTTGTGACACTTGCCTCCCTGAATTTGCCCAGGGATGAGTAAGAGATCATCATCCTCCAAGTGGCATCAAGAACTATGAGAGAGAGGACACTAATCAAACCCCAAGAGCTGAATCACCCTCCTTTCAAACATCTACATATGGATCCCTCATCCCAGAGATCCAGGGGGTTGGAATTTTGTATCTTGTAAGGAAGTGCTATTGGTTTCTTGCTGCAACATCATAGTGTTGAGTGATCTAAGCTTTTCATGAGGTGAAGAAGGATTTTTGCTGAGAGGATGATGCTGGGTCAGAACAATTGGTTGTAATCCTCCCCTGTATATCGATAAAGTTATTCAAGTTTTCCTCCATGTCCTTGCATATTTTATGACATATGTTTGTATGTGGTCAATATACATCTGATCTTATATTGTTTATGCTAGTAGATCTCTGTTCTCGGATAGTATTGTGATGCTTTGATCCCACCAGTGTTCTTTGAAGCTGGGCTGGTGAGGAAGCAAGTGGCAAGAGCCTATCAGAAGAGAGAGGAATCAAAGTGAGGTACCAAGCGCAAGATTGAGGTTGGTCCCTCATTCTTCACTTATCTATTTAGTCATAAAGGAATACAAAAATAGCTTTACTATGTTTGTTTCTAAGGTTGCTATCACCCTTAGTGGGATTAGTAGTTCAGCAGAGACACTATTCTTGGTAACAATACTGGAGCAGAGAAAGAAATTTGACTTGGTTGAATTATACCAGCCTCTAGCATTTCTGCAACCATAAATTCAATTTCACTTTTTTGGACATAGGGATATCTGTACGGCCTGATGTTTGGAGGAACACATCCTGGAATCATATGAATAGCATGATCATGATCACGCATAGGTGGGAGACCTTTGGGAGTCTCAAATACCTTGGAATGATTGTCCATGACTTTTTGGAGATATGGAGAAATAGATGATTCCGATGTGGAAACATCTAGCAAACATAATTGTGCAATTACACCTCTTTGCTCCTTTTTTAGAAGCTTTGTCATATAATTAGAGCTGATTATCTTTCCTGGTTTCCCTGCAATACCCCTTAATTCAACTTCCTTTCCTTCCCTAGAAAATTTGATGAAAATTTCTTGAAAATTAAAAGCTATTATACCCAAGGATTGTAGCCATTGGACTCCTAGTACAACATCAGCACCTCCCACTGGAATGGAAAGCATTGGGCTAGTCAATACATATTCTCCCATGGATAGCTTGATATTGTGGCACCTTCTAGAGCAATTTATTGTTCCTCCATTTGCAATCATCACTTGACACTCTAGTGCTGGATATAGGAAGCAATTCAATTCTTTTGCTACCCTACAATGAATAAAATTGAGGGTGCTTCCTGAATCAATCAACACTATTACCTTTTTCTTCTTGAATTTTCCTTCTATATTGATGGTTTGAGGAGTGGTAATTCCTGCCAATGCATTACAAGATATGGTCGGATTTATTTGTTCTTCATCTAGGCTTTGTCCTTGGAGTATATCCTCTTCTTTTGACCTTTCTTGCTCCTTTTCTTCTTCCTCTTCACAATCTATGTAGAATAATTTCTTCTCAGCACACTTATGACCTTTAGTGTATTTGCTATCACAACTGTAACAAAGCCCTTTTGCTCTTTTTTCTTCCAATTGTTGTGGTGTCAACGTTATAGGTTGTGGAAGACTAGGGGCAACAACACTTCTGTCTTTATAGTTGTGAGCGGTATGCTTCCTGGTTGCCATAACTTTGCTTTCTATTTTTCTTGCTAACTTGAATGCCTTCTCTAATGAATCAAGTTCCCGAAGGTGAACATCATGTTGGATATTATACTTTAAAGACCCTATGAACACATCAATCCTATGCTCCTCTGGAATATCTTTTACCCTTATGTTCAATTTTTGGAACTCCTCAATGTGCTCCATTATTGAACCTTTTTGTTTGAGACTTATCAATTGGCTAAAAAAAGTGTTGCTTTTTGTATCCTCATAATGTGCTATCAATTCTTCCGTAAAAATTGCCCAAGTGATAAATTGTTTATGAGAGAAAAGCCATTAATACCATACAAACTGATTTGGTTCCAAATATATAGTTGCCATACGTACCTTTTGTGTGTTTTGCACATTATTGAGATAAAAGAACTGCTCCATCTGTAATATCCATGTGGCAGGATCCTTGCCATAAAACTTCCTCATATCGAGTTTTGGAATATGGTGGGTCTTCAATCCAACATTAGAGTCTATGGAATCATGATTAACATTTCTTTGGTTCACATCATGAGTTTCCTTTACAACCTTTTCACCATTAGTATGTATTTCTTGTAGAAAATTTGTCAAATATGTCTTCAAATATGCCATGTCTATCTTCAAATCTGTCTTCAAATCATCCATCTTAGCTTCCATTCCCTTTATCTTAGATTCCACGCCATTTTTCTTAGCTTCTGTTAGCTTTTGTGAGCGTGACATTTGTTGCACTTGTTCTTGTAATTTTGATATATCATGTAGAATTTCTTCCTCTTCTTCATGAGTCATGCTAGAGCTTTCAGGTTCCTTACTAGGTGTTTGCATTTTCTTTCCTCGGGGCATCAGTTACCGATAATAGTGCTTTACTATGCCCTTTGAATTCCTTCACTTTGTAGAAGCCTGATATTGAATCTGATGTATCTCTGTAATTTCGGATCATCCAGTTCTAAAATTGCAACTTGTAGTAACCTTCCATGTCCTCTTTCCGATGCCACAAGTCTGACCCAAATTGGTTTCTCCAAGGAATAGTTATGCGAAATATCCCATAGTGACTTGATTATAGACTAGTTCAGTAGAGCAAACTTGTACGACATGCCACGAGTCACTGTTTCAACCTATGGATCTGAAAAATGCATGCAAGAAACTAAAGTCTGTCCTCTTTTTGTACCTTCTTACGAAATTTCAATCTGATCCCCAGAGAGAAAGCTATGACGATTTTCCCCAAGTAACCTATTTTGAATGTAATTCAGGAGTCTGCAAAAATACCAACTTTCTCAGATCATATCTCCGCAAATATCACGCGAAAAGCTCTGAAATTTGGACCCGAGGTTCATTGCGATTTCTTCTCAAATGGGTTCTTCTGGAACATAACAGAAACAAATTTATAGCGAAAATTCCATGATGACCTGTTTGGAGCAGCTAAACCCTAGAATCTAAATCTTTGATACCAAATGTTATGAAACTAGCTCAAGAAAAGAAAGAAAAGATAGATCAACGCCTTAGAATTCAGCCTCTTCGAGGGGGCAACCTCCTTTGCATTACATAAATGAACAATTCTTCGATGATTCAAATGAAAAAACCTCCTTTCTATATATAGGAGTCTAAGGAGTCACAATATAATCCAGCCGACCTAACAATAATAATATAAAGCCACAAAAATAATAATAGAGGGATTCTATGGGGCACAGAAATAACAATATGGGGGTAATAGGGGTACAACAATATAAATAAGGTGTATAACTACAATATTAATGGGGTAATCACTAGTATTATAGGGACCCAACACCTGTGATAAAATCCATTGAAACCTCCTCCCAACGTTGGCTTGGAATGGATAAAGGTTGTAGTAGACCCGGTGTCTTAATTGTTACAGCTTTGTTTTGTTGGCAAACCACACATTCCGCCACAAACTTTTGAATATCTAATTTAAGGCCCTCCCAAAAAAATTCCTTCTTAACCCTGTGCTAAGTTTTAAAAAATCCTAAGTGCCCTCCTAAGGGAGAAGTGTCCAATTCCATAAGAATCTTTTATTTTAGATGGGAATTCTTATAGAGGTATAAGCGATCTTTGTACCATAACGAATCATTTTGCTAGCTAAATGTATTAGACATACTGGAATCATTTTGTAATTTTCAAATAAGTGCCCACACTTCTTCGTCATTCTTCCATTCCTCCCTTGCTTCATTTATCCAATTTGGTTGGATAATAGAAATGGAACACAACAATGCTTCCACATCCTCATCCTTTCTCGAGAGTGCATCTACCACCACATTTTGCTTCCCTTTTTTGTAGATGATTTCAAAGTCATAACCTAACATCTTTATGACCCACTTTTGTTGCTCTTCAGAGGATAATCTTTGTTCTAAAATGTATTTAAGGCTATCATGATCTGTTTTTACCTTGAAGTGTCTTCCCATTAGCTAGGGTCACCATTTCTTAAGCGCATGGAGTATTGCCAACATTTCCTTCTCATAGATACCTTTGTGTAAAAACTTTCACCTGATTGGACGACTTTCAAAAGCAATGGGTCTTTCATATTGCATTAAAACAACACCAATTCCATTTCCTGAAGCATCACATTCCACAATAAATATTTTTGTGAAGTCTAGTGTAGCTAAGACCTGTGCTTGGCACATTTCCTATTTAAGATGCTCAAAGGCCTTTTTGCTTCTGAAGTCCATGAAAATGCATCTTTCTTCAATAATGTTGTTAGAGGTGCTGCTATTCTCCCATAATTCTTAACAAACTTGTGAGAATACCTTGTCAACCCAAGAAATCCTCGCAGATGCTTTATGGATGTGGGGATTTTCCATTCCTTAATGGCTTTAATTTTGCTAGGGTCTACCTTAACTCCTTCATGAGATACAATATGACCCATATATTCCACCTCTTGTACTTCAATGAAACATTTGGATCTTTTTGCATATAATTGTTTCTCCTCCAATAGTTGTAGCACCCTGTCAACATGTTCAACATGATCCTTCCAAGACTTGCTGTAGATTAGTATATCATCAAAAAATACTAACACAAATTTTCTAAGGAATGGTTTGAAAATGGAATTCATCAAACCTTGAAATGTTGAAGGTGCATTAGTAAGGCAAAAGGCATGACCAAAAATTCATAATGACCTTCATGAGTTCTAAATGATGTTTTCAGAATGTCTTCAGTCTTCATTCTGATTTGATGATATCCTGAACGAAGATCCAACCTGGTGAAGTAAATTGGTCCTTGCAATTCATCCAGTAATTCATCAATGACAGGAATGGGAAAATTATCTTTAATAGTGAGCTTGTTGAGCTCCCTATAATCTGGACACATGCGCCATGATCAATACTTCTTGTGCACCAATACTACTGGAGCAGAGAAAGAACTTTGACTCAGTTGAATTATACCAGCCTCTACCATTTCTACAACCATACCTTCAATTTCAATCTTTTGGACATAGGGATATCTGTACGGCCTGATGTTTGGAGGAACACTTCCTGGAACCAGATGAATAGCATGAACATGATCATGAATAGGTGGGAGACCTTTGGGAGTCTCAAATACCTTGGAATGATTTTCCAAGACTTATTGGAGATCTGGATAAATAGATGAGTCCAATGTGGAAATGTCTAGCGAACATAATTGTGCAATTACACCTCTTTGTTCCTTTTTTAGAAGCTTTGTCAGACTGTTAGAGCTAATTATCTTTCTCGGTTTCCCTGCAATACCCCTTCATTCAACTTCCTTTCCTTCCACAGAAAATTTCATGAAAATTTCTTGAAAATTAAAAGCTATTGTACCCAAGGATTGTAGCCATTGGACTCCTAGTACAACATTGGCACCTCCCATTCGAATGGAAAGCATTGGGCTAGTCAATACATATTCTCCCATGGATAGCTTGATATTATGGCACTTTCCAGAGCAATTCATTGTTCCTCCATTTGCAACCATCACTTGACACTCTGGTGTTGGATATAAGAAGCAATTCAATTCTTTTGCTACCTTACAATGAATAAAATTGTGGGTACTTGCTGAATCAATCAACACTATTACCTTTTTCTTCTTGATTTTTCCTTCTATCTTGATGGTTTCAGGAGTGGTAATTCCCGCCAATGCATTACAAGATATGGTCGGATTCATTTCTTCTTTATCTAGGCTTTGTTCCTAGAGTATATCCTCTTCTTTTGACATTTCTTGCTCCTTTTCTTCTTCCTCTTCACAATCTATGTAGAATAATTTCTTCTCAGCACACTTATGACCTTTAGTGTATTTGCTATCACAGCTGTAACAAAGCCCTTTTGCTCTTTTTTCTTCGAATTGTTGTGGTGTCAACCTTATAGTTTGGGGAAGACTAGGGGCAACAACATTTCCATCTTTATAGTTGTGAGTGGCATGCTTCCTGGTTGCCATAATTTTTCTTTCCATTTTTCTTGCTAACCTGAATGCCTTCTCTAATGAATCGGTTCCCAAAGGTGAACATCATGTTGGATATTATCCTTTAAAGTCCCTATGAGCACCTCAATACTATGCTCCTCTGGAATATTTTTTACCCTTATGTTCAATTTTTGGAACTCCTCAATGTGCTCCATTATTGAACCCTTTTGTTTGAGACTTATCAATTGGCTTAAAAAAGTGTTGCTTTTGTATCCTCATAATGTGCTGTCAATTCTTCTGTAAAAATTGCCCAAGTGATAATTTGTTTACGAGAGCAAAGCCATTGATACCATACAAACTGATTTGGTTGCAAATATAAAGTTGCAATACGTACCTTTTGTGTGTTTTGCACATTATTGAGATCGAAAAATTTCTCTATCTATAATATCCATGTTGTAGGATCCTTGCCATCAAACTTCCTCATATCAATTTTTGGAATATGGTGGGTATTCAAAACCACATTAGAGTCTATTATATCATGATTAACATTTCTTTTGTTCTTATCATGAGTTTCCTTTACTACCTTTTCACCATTAGTAAGTATTTCTTGTAGAAAATTTGTCAAATCTGTCTTCAAATCTGCCATGTCTCTCTTCAAATCTATCTTCAAATCATCCATCTTAGCTTCCATTCCCTTTATCTTAGATTCTATTATCTTTTGTGAGAGTGACATTTGTTGCACTTGGTCTTGTAATTTTGATATATCATGTGGCATTTCTTCCTCTTCTTCATGAGTCATGCTAGAGCCTTCAGGTTTCTTACTAGGTGTTTGCATTTTCTTCCCTCTGGGCATTAGTTACCGATAATAATTCTCTACTATGACCTTTGAATTCCTTCAAAATAAATTTTAAACCAAGCTTAAGAAAAAATTGAAAAAAATCTACACACCTTTTTTCACTTTGTAGGAGCTCGATATTGCCTCTAATTTATCTCTATACTTTTCGATCATCCAGTTCTAAAATTGTGACTTGTAGTAGCCCTCTATGTCCTCTTTCCAATGCCACCATTGTGATCCAAATTGGATTCTCCGAGGAGGAGTTATATGAAATCTCCCACAGTGACTTGATTATAGACTAGTTCAGTAGAGTGAATTAGTATGATGTACCACGAGTCACTGTTTTGACCTTTGGCTCTAAAAAATATATATACAAGAAACTACAGCCCGTCCTCTTTCTGTACTATCTTACGAAATTTCAATCCAATGCTCAGAGAGAAAGTTATGACGATTTTCCCTAGGTCACCTGTTTGGAATGTAATTTAGGATTCAGGAAAAAGACCAACTTCCTCAAATCATATCTCCGAAAATATAGCGCGAAAAGCTCTGAAATTTAGATCCGAGATTCAGCACGATTCCTTCTCAAATGGGTTTTTTTTTTAGCTTTTGAAACGTCATAGAAAAGAAGTTATAGAAAAAATTCCACAATGACTTGTCTGGAGCAGCGAAACCCTAGAATCTAAAGCTCTGATACCAAATGTTATGAAACCAGCTCAAGAAAAACATAGAAAAGATAGATCAATGCCTTAGAATTCAGCCTCTTCGAGGGGGCAACATCCTTTACATTACATAAATGAACAATTCTTGGATGATTCAAATGACAAAACCTCCTTTCTATATATAGGAGTCTAAGGAGTCATAATATAACCCAGGCGACCTAACAATAATAATATAAAGCCACAAAAATAATAATAGAGGGATTCTATGGGGCACAGTAATAAAAATATGTGGACAATAGGGGCACAACAATATTAATAAGGGATACAACTACAATAGTAATGGGGTAATCACTAGTATTATAGGGACCCAACAATTACTCATATAAATGGGGGTTGTTACATAGTACAACAATTGGCGATTCACTTAGGAGAACCGACCATCTCTGATTGATCTTTTGAAATTTCTAAAACTCTCAAAATAATAAAATTTATAGAGATAATAATTATATGAGTTATAATCTAAACCACATTCCTTTGAAATCATAATCATTCGCTGAATCTATCTATTCAACTACTTTACTCTTGTAGTGATAAAAATACAAAATTTTGCATGAGTCAATACTAATATTTTAAAGAGACATAGCAGGTGTCTTCTACAGATTGGTTTTTTGGTTTTCTTATTTATCACAAATAGAGCCTTTGCTGCTAGCAATCATTCATAGCCTCGGTAGGGTTATCTTTTAATGAACAATGATTCATTGTCCCATCTGAAGAAATTTTCAAAATTCAAAAAGACACTCTTTTGTTTTTTCTCATTTGGACCTTGTTTTTCTTTTCATGTAAATTTTCTTTTGTAATTTCTTAAAAGAAATTATCTAGGCTTGGTAACCTAATAATGATAATGCCATTCACCAGTTGTAACTAAATTGAACAAGCTGTCTCTTAATGAGACCCCTTGTCCTTTTCTTGATTAGATCATCAGATATTACCCTTTTTTGATATTTAGTTTTGGTAATATGAATTTAATTATTCCCCTATGATCAGGGTAAAAGAGCTCATAATGAGACTTATTATCTTTTAAGTTTTGTATATTTTAGAATTACACTGTGAAAAAGGAAAATTTTATCAGATGGGGTGAATCATTGGCCCTTTATAAAGAGTTTTAGATTATAATAATAGAGTTTTGAGATACTGATATGTAGAAAGTCCTTACTAGGTTAAAGATTCTTTTCTTGACTCATAACGAAACATCTATATCTTATAATATAAGAGCTTGTCCATAAAATATGTGTTTTTAGAGAGGTAAGGTTTTTCCAAAGAAATTAGGTCCACTTTGATACTCAAATGCTCTAATTATTTCTTTAAATTTTCCTACTTATAGAACTAAAAAATCAAAATATTATCAGAGACTTTATTTTGATAAGCCAAAACATAAATATTACCATAACCTTTATTTTCCTAAGAATCTTAAAGACAATATTACACAAAATTAGAAGAGGTTGTCTTCTAGGAAAAGTATCTTTTTAGAATTTTCCCATTAATGGGCAAGGAATCCATCTTACCTGACAAGTATTGTAAAAGAAATGTTGATTGACCAATTTTCACAATGATTTGGAATGGTCCAAGCCACAGTCTTTGGAACTTGCTATCATTACCCTTTTTCTCATGTGATTTGTCCCATTTCAAAACCAGATCACCTATTTCAAAATTTGTATAATTGGTAGAGGTTGTATTAAAAGGCACCTTGACTAACCATTGATGATGGGAATGGGTAGTTTTAGCCTTTTGTTACTCAACATTTTGTCACTATCCCTGTACTGCTCATTCCTTAATCATGGAGGACCTCTACCCTTCATGCTTTCGACGGAATCTGTTATACAAAATTCTATCACTCTCCCTGTACTCCCCATTCCTTGATCCTGGAGGACCTTTATAATTAACACCACATGCTTTTCCTTCATGGGGAAACTCCCATCATGTCCCTTTTCATGAGTAGATCATTTCCCTTTTGCACCATTTCCCCTGAAGCTTCTGTTTTGCCCAGTTTAAAAGGCCGACACTAATGACCTTTGTCTCCCTCACGCAGACATGCAGAGATTAGCACTATTCCCCATGCTGATCGATGCAACTAAGCTGTGTTCTAGTCTTGACGGTCCTGTTATGGAAAGTTTTTTAAATCAGCAGCTCACTCCTGAACATGACACTCTTTGCTTCGTGTCTGGTTGGGACATCCTCCTTCGTATCATTGACCTTCCTAGTTTTGGGCCATCCATTTTTACCTTCCATTTGATCTCTTCCATGTTGTCATGACCACCAATCCCATGGATCCAAAAGCTACCATACTTCCAGATGTGTAGCCAATATATTCAAGAGTTGTCCTTCTGTAGTTACACTTACCTATGATTCTCTGTATCATCCAAATATCATTTTTCCTCCTCTCGTCTGGCATTGATGATGTGGGATTCATTATGGCCCTCCTTCGACATGGTCGCTTTCCATCGACTTCAACTCATTATCCAAAAATTTGACCGAGAGACTCCCTTTGAGTACCTTAGAGCTTGCATGCCCTAACCGCAAGTTATTCGCACTTGACGACAAGTTCACATGATTGGCTTTCGATCGAGTGATTTCATGGGTGTTTGACTTTAGTTCCTGCATTCACATTCCATGAATTGTGCTGATAGTACCTTGAGGTCCATTTTCATTTTTGGTGGTTTCTCTTGCACATGTCAATAGTTTACATCATTGACTAGTAATCAAGTGACTTCTAGAATGTTCGACGTCAACACATCCATTCGCACGCTAGGATCTGTACTTTGATCGGGCCGTGTTAGAGTGCAAGACCCTGGACTCAAATCACAAAGGTTTAGGTTGTGAAGTTATGTGACATGGTTATGATGATATGCATGTCTCTTTCAGATGGCTAGTTGTGACCAGACCTCGAGTTATCATATGTGATCCTTGTCATTATTGGATGGTTGCGACCATATCTTGGTTTTGTTATGATCCTCTTTAATAGATGATGGCTTCAAACAATCATAGTTTAAAGGCTATTCCCTTTAGGCTTCACTTCAAACCAAACACAGTTCTCCCTCAGACAACTAGATGGCTACAATTAATAATAGCTTGCTTGTCTAATCAAAATAGTATACTCACACTCAGCCAAAACTCTAACTAGCTTGTTCTTGGGAAGAAGGGAGGTTTATATAGGAAATATGGATGGGATATGGATTCTCTTCTCATGGGAGAAGGACTTATCCCTCGAGGCAATTCCATCATTATATGGTTAAGGAGCTGAAACTATCATCATTGACCCCATTTGACCAAACCATTTACCAGACTTTAGTTACGGAGATTCTAGAGATGGAACCTTCAACTCTAATTTAAAAAACTTTCCATTACAAGAAAAGCGTGACTAGAACACAGATTAGTCACACTGATCAGCATGGGAAATAGTGCTAATCTCTACACATCGGTGCGAGGGAGACAAAGGTCATTACCGCCGACCTTCTAAACTGGGAAAAATAGAAGTTTTAGGGGAAATGGTGCAAAAGGGAAATGATGTGCTCATGAAGAGGAACATGATGGGAGTTTCTACATAAAGACAAAGCATGCAGGGTTCACTGTAGAGGTTGTCTAGGATCAATGAACGGGGAGTACAAGGACAGTGACGAAATGCTGTGTAATAGATGCCCCATAAAGCATGAAGGTCAAGCCGGAGTGAGGCATGAAATGCTTTATAAATTAGTGCAGGGAACCTGTCTGCCCTCGAAAAACCTGCAATAAAGTACAGATATGGTCACTTACCATCAACTTCAACTCATTATCTGGGAAGTTGACCAAGGGACTCTCTTCTAGTACCTTAGATCTTGCACGCCATAATGGCAAGTTGTTTGCAAATTATGACAAGTTCACATCATTGGATTTCGACCAAGTGATTTCACGGGTGTTCGACTTTAGTTCCTATATTCACATTATATGAATTATGATGATAGCACATTGAGGGCCATTGTCATTATTGGTGGTATCTCTCATGCTTGTTAACAGTTTACATCATTGACTAGGTATTAAGCGACTTTCTAACATGCTGGACATCAACACATCTATTAGCATGCTAGGATGTGTATTTTGATCGGGTCATGTTGGAGTGAAAAACCATGGAGTCAGATCACAAAATTCTAGGTTGTGAAGTGATATGACATGGTTATGATGATATGCATGTCTCTTGCAAATGGTTGGATGCAACCATAACTCAAGTTATCATATGTGATCCTTCTCATTATTTGATGGCTGCGACCCTACCTTTGTTTCGATATGATCCTCTTTGATGGATGGTTGCACCCATACCTGGATCCATTTACATGATAATTATTTGGATGGCTTCACCAATGCCACAATTCATGTATCATTTGATAGAGATCTTAGTTTAATGTATATGTATTTGTACATGCTTGTAGGCTTTCTGAGGGTAGACTAGTTCCTCACACTCATTTATAAAGCATTTCATCCCTCACTCTAGCTCGGCCTTCACACTTTATGGGGCATCTGTTACATAACATTTTATCATTGTCCCTATACTCCCAATTCCTTGATCCTGGAGGACATCTACAATGAACTCCGCATGCTTTTCCTTCATGAGCATACTATTTCCACTGAAACTTCTGTTTTGCCTAGTTTACAAGGCCAACAGTAATTACCTTTGTCTACCCTATGCTGATGTGTAGATATTAGCACTATTACTTGCGTTGATCGGTGTGATTAAGCTATGTCCTAGTTGTGTCGGTCCTGTTATGGAAAGTTCTTTAAATTAGAGTCAATCTTCCATCTCTAGAACCTCCGTAACGGAAGTCTAGTAAATGGTTTGGATGAATGGGGTTGAGGATGATAGTTTGGGCTCCTTTCCCTTATAATGGTGGAACTACCTCAAGTGATAAGTCCTTCTCCCATGAGAAGAGGATCCATCTCCCATCCATATTTCCTATATAAACCTCCCTTCTTCCCAAGCACAAGCTAGTTAGATTTTCGATTGAGTGTGAGTATACTATTTTGATTGGAAAAGCAAGCTATTACTAGTTGTAGCCATCTAGTTGTGTTAGGGAGAAGTATGTTTGGTTTGGAGTGAAGCCTAAAGGGAAGAGCCTTTAAACTATTGTTGTTTGAATCCATAATGAAGTGCTAGTAGAAGTGTGTGTGGACCTGGTCTTGTAAGAGGAAGACTGTGACATCAAGATGAATGGTTGTAATCTCTCTTTGATATTAATATATGCAATTATCGATTGATTTGCTACATGTTTTATAATATTACAGATTCGTGTCTTAATGCTTCTTGACTCATTAAGTAGGTTGAATTGCAATTTGTCTATTATTATGTTTGTGTGCTGATGTTGTTTGCCTGTTTCAGGAGCTTAAAGAAGGAAGAAAGAGATTGCTGGAGTGAGCAAGCGAGGACATCATCAAGCAGGATAAGTGACCAAGAAGTAGTCCCTCTTGATTGATTATAACCTAAGGGAAATACTCCATAGAATGTATTTGTTGTGGCTAGACCCATTATCGGGCTAGAGGAATTCTTTCGTGCCCACACTTATAATTTTACTTGACCACACCTTTTCTCTTTCTTCTTCAATTTTAAGGATCTAGAATTATCTTGATTGAAGAGAAGAGGAAGCATTTTCATTGATAAATTTCACTGGGGAGAGATATGGGATTGCTATGCTTGTGGGTAGAATTGCTTCTTTTCCATAAACTAAAGCAAAAGGAGAAGAACCACTTGAGGCCTTCTATGTTATTCTATCTCCCCAAAGAGAAAATGTCAATGCTTTGTGCCAATTCCTATGATTTTGGTTTATAGTCCTCTTGATGATTTAGATAAGATTTTTGTTGGTTGATTTGGCTTATAAATTACCTTGTGGATAATAGTTGGCTAAATACTTCAATTTGAAACCTCTTTTCAAAGCAAATTCTACCATAGTATTTCTAGAAAACTAAGATGCATTATAAAACATTAAAGTTGTCGGTAGGCCAAACCTAGTGATTATGTACTGATCAATAAAGTTGATAGTACTTTCTCTATTAGCTACCTTGAGTGGGATAGCCTCTACCATTTCATGAAATGATCAGTAGCTATAAGGATGTACTTTCACTGTCTCGAAGAGTTAGTGTTATAGACATTTTTGGGAACTGCAACCCCAATCCTAAATGTCCATAAACCAAGGGCTCCTAAGTCCCTAAAAGTGTTGTTCCAACCCCTAAAGAACAAGGTCAGCTGATTGCATCATCTCCCAGAAGTTCTCCATGAAAAACTACTTAGAACTGGTCAAAACTAGCCCATCTCTCCTGCTCCATGGACAAAGTGTGTTGCATCCCACCTAAATACACAGAGAGGGTGCTATGCATGTTGAAAATCCCTTCTATGGGGTACGATGGGTGAGAATGGACAAATGGCAGAGGCAGTGTGCGAGGTGGAGAATCATGGAATCTTCCAGAAACTTCTCCTGTGACACTTGCCTCCCTGAATTCGCCCAGGGATGAGCAAGAGATCATCATTATCCAAGTGGAATCAAGAAATATTAGAGAGAGGACACTAATCAAACCTCAAAAAGCTGACTCACCCTCCTTTCAAACATCTATATATGGATCCCTCATCCCAGAGATCCAGAGGCTGGAATTTTGTATCTTGTAAGGAAGTGTTGTTGGTTTGTTGGTGCAACATCATATTGTTGGGTGATCTAAGCTTTTCATGAGGTGAAGAAGGGCTTCTTGCTGAGAGGATGACACTGGGTCGAAACGATTGGTTGTAATCCTCCCCTGCTCTTTTCTTGATATCAATAAAGCTATTCAAGTTTTCCTCCATGTTCTTGCATATTTTATGATATATGTTTTTGTGTGGTCAATATACATCTGAACTTATATTGTTTATGCTAGTAGATCTCTGTTCTCAGATAGTATTGTGCTGCTTTGATTCCACAGGTGCTCTTTGAAGCTGGGATGGCAAGGAAGCAAACGACAAGGATCTGTCAGAAGGGAGAAGAATCAAGTGACGAACCAAGCGCAAGATTGAGGTTGGTCCCTTCATCTTTCTCTTATCTATTAGTCATAAAGGAATACGAAAGTAGCTTTACTCTGTTTGTTTCTAAGGTTGCTACCACCCTTAGTGGGATTAGCAGTTCTGCATAGACACTATTCTTGGTAACGAAATGGTGACTCCACTGGGGAGCAACTAGATTATTTGTTAGCCTATATTTGTTTCTTTTATAAACTTACAGATGGAGCGTAAATCCAAGCTAGCTAGCCTTCGAACTGCGTTTGTTTTATGAATGCAAAGTAGATCAATGCTGCTTCATTCAATCTGTGGGTTTTGTTTATGAATTAAACAATTGATCTACAAACAGACTAATTGCCCTAAGTGGTAGCTCTAGTAACCTACTTAGATCCACCTCTATGATTTGCATATACTGAACATTGCTTTCTTAGCTTAAATCGCCAAACTGGATTGCAAATTGTGAGTAAAAACTTGTTTAAAGTCTTGTACTGGTACCATTGCACCCTGCCTTAAAGGCAACCTGCTTACATTGCACTTCCCGAGTGCAGTAGGTGCGCTGAAAGCAGAGTTCTCTATGTAAGAGGTGCGCTGGTCAGATAAGGTTAACTTTACCTTAAGACTTTGGTTTTTCACTCATTGCTTTCAGTCTTATTCTGGAGTTTAGCTGTCTATGGTCAGTATATCTCTATAAAAACCCCCTTCCTTCACATCTTTCCACCTCCATAGTGCAAATAACTGTAAGTGTTTTTATGTATTTTGCATCATTTTCGGTTCTCTTTTGCAAAAAAGTCGCATAATCGAGCGGTCGTTGTTTGATCTGAAAGTGTCGTAGCTTTCATTTTCAGCCATAGAAGACAATCCCCTTACTTGGTAGTCGATTATACAAGTTAGTATTGCATATGATTTGAATTAGTAGTTTTTAAAGTGTCGAAAAGCAATTTTTCATTTCGAAATCACAAAGTGTCTCTCTTACTTTCGCTTCATTTTGAAAAGAAATTTGTTGAGTATTGTCGCTTTGGAAATAATTGAGATTTGCACTTAGCTTTCTTATTGTCACATACACTAAGGAAGCTGAAAAACAATACATGCATGTGCATTTGCATTTAGACTACTTGTCGTTTTGATTTAGGACAGTGTGTATAGTGTGTGCTCTATGCTCTATGCTGAAAGAAAATCATCTCTCTTTCCTTAGTAGCTAGGATTTTCATTGCTGAAAGAAGATTAAATGACTGCTTATCATCTTAGACTACATTTTAGGAATTGTACAACTACATCATGCGGTGAACATGAAAGGAAAATTTCTTAAGCAAGATCAACTATAAAATAAATTCAATGAATCTAAAAACGCTTTGGAACCTAACGCACAACATTTAGAAGTATAGGCTAGAGACGTGTTCCAGCATCGTAAAACATGGTAACTATTGCTTTCATTGTTGGTTGGGTGATTCCTCCACTTTGAGATGATAAGTGCCAATACGGACTTGTGCTCCCACGAACCGTCGAGTATATATTGGGAGACCACAGTAGGCTTTATCCTTTATCCGTAGGAAGTTGTGTCTGTCGCCCTATCGATCGCAATGCACTGAAAACAACATTTAGGAAGATTGACTGTCGTACCGTAAAAAGTATTCTGTAGTTTTGTGATTGGTTTGGTAATCCCCTTGTCTAGATTTCCAGAGTAGTCCCTTTCATTCCTTTTCAGACTCCTTAAAAGAAAAGGTCCATCTGAGCACTTGACACTTTAGGCTCTTTAAAAATCGAAGGCGACTAGAGGCATCTTTTGTTTTTTCTCAACTCTTAAAAATTGAAAAAACAAGTTGTGTCAAAGCATCTAAAATTTATTTTAAATGGAATAAATATCACCTTTCCTACATTGATCTTGAGTCAAGAAAAATGGAGTCCACCAACCAAGGGGTTCCTCTTGGAGGAAATCCTAGTCCTTTCTCCTCTTGGGGAGATGTTGGTGCACCCCAGATGGCCACATTGTCACTTCCTGGATTGACGATTGGCTTGCCCGTATGGCTTTTCTCAACTTCTGTCATTCAGAATATCGTAACTCCTGAACAGTCAAGTCGCAACTAAATGATACTAGAGTTACCCCCCAACCTTCTACTTCGTCTAATTCTCCCTCTCCTCCTTCTTCTTCGCTTGATGAAACTGGTAAAGCCAAAAATCAAGTAACTGAGAAGAAAAAGGAGAAGAAGAAGAAAGAAAAGAAGAAGAAGAAAGAAAAGAAGAAGAAGGTGCCAAAGGCGAAAAGGGGCAACCAGACGTCATCTAGTGAAAATCCACACACTGCACCAACCAAGCCTAAATCGCCATGCGTCATTTGCTATGGAGACCACTATCACCGAGATTGTCCTTGCATCTCTCGGATCTGAAGGGACTGGTCTCCTCGTTTGCACAACCTGGTGTCATCAACCACTGATGATCATGTTGAGAATACACCGTCAACTAGTGAAAGTGAAGTCTCTAGACAAAAAGAGAACCACAAATTTCCTTGTAAGCTGTGTGAAGGCGATCACACTGTCCACCGTTGTCCCTTCCTAGACGAGGCTAAAAGAGTTTTGGACGACCATCCAATTTCACCGGTACGGCTTCTGCCAGGATATAAGAAGCTCTTGCCAAGTCCATCACTGGTTGAAAATTCGGCTGACACGCCATTGTGGTCGGCTGAAACGTCTATCATCGAAGATGAACCCTTTGAATCCATACCAGATGAAATTCAAAAGGTTGAGACGACAGTTGACCTGGTATTGCCTTCAGAAGATCCATCTTTAGATGATACAGTCACCGAGGAGAATCAGAACGACAACGTTCAAACTCTCTTCGTGAACACAAACTCCGATGAACATAGGGACAGTCTACCCATTCCTTTACCGTAGGAAGGAAGTTCATCAGAGTCATACCCGGCTGTCTATTCGGTCCCACCTCCAAGCAGCCTAGTTGTTTCCTTCGACTGGAATCTACTAGGCAGACCCCGTTTACCGACTAGTGTACCAGTTCGAATTATTGTGCAAACATACAAAATGGTCATGTTCGGTAGCATCATAGATGAAGGGGCGTCTGTGAGTATCCTTTCCTCAATAGCTTGGGAAGCGCTTGGTTTGCCACCACTTCTGCCTGAGATGAGAAATCTAACAAGCTTCGACAAAGGAACCAGTCGACCATTAGGGATCCTTGCCAATATGCTCGTAACATTGAGAAGGAAAATCGTTCACATAAACGTAATCGTAGTCTGAGGACCCTTGGATTATAATCTATTCCTTGGACGTGACTACATTTATAGCATGGGAGCCATCTTCTCCTCACTCTTTAGAGTAATGTGTTTTCTGCACGAAGGCAGAGTGGTCAAGCTCGTAGACCAACTGTCGTTTCCCGGCTCACACATAGCTGGTAATCAAGTACCATCCTTGAATGGTCTTTTCATGCAAGGAATGTCTCATCAAATCCTAGTCCATCCACCTGATGAACGCGAGTGATTCGGAGGGTATGACTAAATCCCAGGGGGCATGCACCCTGGCCTATTTCGACAGGAAAACCTTCGGTATAGAGTAAATTTCTGCGGAGGATATATGACTACTTTGACACACTTGTCCATATAGGAAAATGGGATTAAACTGGAATAAGATTCCCTCGTCAAAGTTATGTGGGTGAAGGTGTCTATGCCACTCACCTTTGTTTATTTTGGTAAACATCGCCGAAGAAGTGTTTTATCCGCAACGCGGTTAGAACAATCTTTGGTAACCTGGAGATTTTTCGCTATACCTGGGGGCATGCAAACCTTTTGGCGTGCAAGTGAAGAGCGACCATTTATTTTTTAAATTTATAGGTCCTCCAACCCTTTAAACTCGTAGGATTGGGCGTTTCCTAGCTTGCATAAAGAAAGGATGCGGAGCAAAGCTTTGTAAGGTGCAAGCTCCACAAAAATGGAATCTTAGATGAGACATCTGTATCATACGACTGGATCGAGCAGTTTTAACGCAGAATTCAAGCTCATTAAAAAATAAACATAAGCAATGAGCAAATGTTTCTCCCATAGTTTAAGCTCATTAAAAAATGAACCAACCTCTAGTAAATAACCATCGTGAATGCCTTTGAAGCCTTGGTCGTGTTCCCGTCATCGCCTCCACTCCATATTGGCCGATCATTCACCTCCACTTGATTGTTTACCCTTTTGAGGAACATATGCGAGAAGTGATACAGTTAGCCATCCTCGTGACACTGCCATGATTGGAAAATTCCAAACCTTGCCTGGAATCAGTTGCTATCCGAAATTATCACTCGTTCCTAAAAAAACGAGTCTCCTTTAAGCTCTTTCCATCTCACTCGTAAAAATTGAAAAGATTGCCAAGAAATTGGCCTCTCCAGCTCATTAAAGCGACCGGAAGTGCTATCCCTCCTTTAGATTTTAATATTTTTGGACCAGAGGGATTATTACACAAAAAGATCGAGCGCTTGTCTTGTTCGGCTCGTTAAAATTACCGAAAATTCATCCCTTTCATATTGTTTTATACTTTTTCGGACCTAAGGGATTATATGAAGAAAAAGGAACTATTGGAGTTTCCTTTATGTCCCTTTCAGACTCTCTAAAATTGAAAAGGACCGACTTGTCTTTGTCGTTAAACTCGTTAAAATCTAATAGCGACAAACTTTTCCTCGAAGACAAGACCGAGTTTCACTATCGCTAGGCTCGTTAAAACATAGCAATGGGTTTGCCCGAAGGGTAGATTATAGAACAAGCATATGTTATCCTCCTCAAGCTTGACAAAAATAAAGAGGTACTAGTCAGCAATGACTGGGGAAAAGTTGGGAAGAAAACTTGAAAAAACTTTGTTGGTAGCAAGTTGCTCTTGAACATGACACTTTCACTCCGCATCCGAGTCGGGTTGGGTTGTTCCATTCACCGGTCACATCACCATGGTTCCATCATGCCATCCATATTTGGGGTTAATGCTACCAATCCATCATGTCAGTGTCATCGATATGTTCAAGAGAAGTCGCTCAGAGGATTCACCTGTGTCTCATCTGCTGGAATACATTCACTCTCCATACTTTCATGACTGCCATCCTGAACCTTGTATCCTCAGATTGTTTTCACATCCATTAAAATCATTTTCTCCATTCCGTGTCATAGATGTGGGATTCATTAAGGCCCTCCTATGACAGATTGCTTCTTGTCGACATCAGCTCATTATCAAAGAATTCTATCTAGGAACAACCCTTCCAGTACTTTGAAGCTTGCATGCCTCAATGGCGAGTTTCTCGCTTTCGGCGATAGGTTTACGTCACCGGCCTTCGACCGAAAGATTTTGCATGGTGTTTGATGCCAAGTCCCTCTTTCACACCGTGCGAATTGTACTACAGTACCTTCAGGGTCATCATCATTATGGATGATTCCTCTCGTGCCTGTTAACAACTTACATCATTGGCTGGTAATTAGGCAATGTCTTTCCATGTTCGACTCCAGAACACCTCTCACATGGATTGACTTGTAGTTCGAGTAAAGATCGAACAAGATTGAAGACCCTGGATCTAGTCTCATCCATCCAGGCTGCGAGATGCATTCAGGGATATAAAGACATCAAGTGTACATCATTGCTGCACAGATAATCATCCAACCTAAGGGATGATGGCTCTACGAGGATCATCAGTCTGCACGCAGACGATTGTCTGTCCTATGTACATGAAAATGAATTTATAAAGCTGAACATGGGAATGCCTGACTCAGCCAAGAAATGAAAAATATTATGAAGATAATGCATTGTATTGTATCTTGTGATAGGTCGCCTTCCAGCTCAAAAAACTTCGGATCCTCATGATAAAGCATTTCACCCGACATCAAAAAATTAATTAACGACCTCATGCTTTAGGGGGGCAGTTGTTATAGAAATTTTTGGGCACTGCAACGCCAATCCTAAATGTCCATAAACCAAGGGATCCTAAGTTCCTAAAAGTGTTGTTCCAACCCCTAAAAGAACAAGGTCAGCTGATTACATCATCTCCCAGAAGTTCTCCATGAAAAACTACTCAGAACTAGTCAAAACTAGCCCATCTCTCCTGCTCCATGGACAAAGTGCACTGCATCCCACCTAAATACATAGAGAGGGTGCGATGCATGTTGAAAAGCCTTTCTATGGGGTGTGATGGGCGAGAATGGACAAATGGCAGAGGCAGTGTGAGAGGTGGAAAATCATGGAATCTTCCAGAAACTTCTCCTGTGACACTTGCCTCCCTGAATTCGCCCAGGGATGAGTAAGAGATCCTCATTCTCCATGTGGAATCAAGAACTATTAGAGAGAGGACACTAATCAAACCCCAGAAATCTGACTCACCCTGCTTTCAAACATCTATATATGGATCCCTCATCCCAGAGATCCAGAGGCTAGAATTTTATATCTTGTAAGGAAGTGTTGTTGGTTTCTTGGTGCAACATCATATTTTTTGGTGATCTAAGCTTTTCATGAGGTGAAGAAGGGCTTCTTGCTGAGAGGATGACGTTGGGTCAGAACAATTGGTTGTAATCCTCCCCTGCTCTTTTCTTGATATCAATAAAGCTATTCAAGTTTTCCTCCATGTTCTTGCATATTTTATGATATATGTTTGTGTGTGGTCAATATACATCTGACCTTATATTGTTTATGCTAGTAGATCTCTGTTCTCGGAAAGTATTGTGCTGCTTTGATTCCACAGGTGCTCTTTTAAGCTAGGCCAGCGAGGAAGCAGGCGGTGAGGATCTATCAGAAGGGAGAAGAATCATGTGAGGAACCAAGCGTAAGATTGAGGTTGGTCCCTTCATCTTTCTCTTATCTATTAGTCATAAAGGAATATGAAAGTAGCTTTACTTTGTTTGTTTCTAAGGTTGCTCCCACCCTTAGTGGGATTAGTAGTTCTGCATAGACATTATTCCTGGTAACAGTTAGGAACAATCTCATCAATTATATATAATTACCATTATTCAAATGGTTGTTGGATATTAATTGGTTGCAAAGGGAATTCCTGTTTCTTTTCTCTTCCAGATACAGTTTGACAAATTTTTTATTTTCTTGCATACTCATGTGCATCCTTAAATAGTGTTGGCCAATAATAACCTGCATGCAAGATTTTGTGAGTTGTCATGTTTCCTCTGAAATGACCTCCAATTGGTCCATCATGTAACTCCTGCACAACCTTTTTAGCTTCAAGTTTTTCAAGGCATCTTAAATAATATTGAATCATAATTTTTTCTAAGTAATACATCATCAATCAATTCATACTAATTTGATTTCAACTTTAGAGCATGTTTGTTTCTATAACTGAGATGCATAGGAGCATATCCATTCTTTAAATAAAACTTCAAATAAACATATTGTGATTGTGCATCGTTGAGGCTTACCTATGATATTTTAAATTCGTTACCTTGGTCTTATTCTCTTGATAAGTGGGAAGCTCCAGTTAGCATCCTACAAAAACCTTTTCCCCTAACAATTTTAGCTAGCTGGATTTCTACATTGTACTCTTAAAATGCAGTGACCCAATTGGCTCTTTTCTCCCCCACTTCCTTATTAATCAATAATTTCCTTACTAAAGGGTAAGGTACTACTATTTTTGTATGAGTTTTGAGGAGAAAAGGTCTGAAATGTTTCAAGGTTTTAAAGACAACAAAAGCTTGTTTCTCAACAGCTGAGTAGTTTAAGTTGGCACCTTGTAAATTGTAACTGAAAAAGGAGGTAGGTTCCTCTATTTTTTGATCATCCAGCTATGTTAAAACTGCTACATATGATGTATCAGATGAAAAGGTGTAAAACATAAAAGGTTTGAGAATGTTGTTAAAGAAGAAGCGTTGATGATGAATTTCTTGATTAACTCAAATGACTCTCTTTCGTCTTTACCCCATTTGAAGACTACATTCTTTCTTATCATTGATTGAAGGGGTAAAATAATATGTGAGAAATCTCGAGCAAATAAGTTAATCTAGCCTAAGAATGATTGCATCTCTTTTTTGTTATGTGGGAGAGGAATCTTTTCAATTTCTTGATTTCCTTCAGGATCAATAAAATTTCTTTTCTTGGATACCATGAATATGAGAAGCTTTCCTTCTGCTAAAGAAAAATATGACTTTTCGGGATTCAAAGAAATGCCAAATTTCTTGCATCTTTCAAGATATGATTTAGGTCATTCAAATGATTGTTTATGTTCCTAGAGTAGACTATAATGTCATCTAATTAAATAACAATGGATTTATTAATTAGACCTTTAAAAGAAATATCCATGGCACGTTGAACAGTAGCACCTACATTGATGAGTCCAAAAGGCATCTTCTGATAAGTGTATGTCCCCCACTTGGTCCTGAATGTTGTCTTCAATCTGTCATCTAGATGTACAAGAATTTGATTGTATCTTGAAAATCCATCTAGAAAAGCTCAAAACCTGGAACTGATTGCAATATTTTCTTCATGGTAGTCAAAGGAAAATTATCCTTTTGACAAGCTCTATTTAAGTTCCTAAAAGCAATACAAATCCTAATGTCTCCATTATTTTTCTTGATAGGAACCATATTTCATACTGAATTTGAATGTATAACAAGAAATATTATCTTTTCTTTTAGAATTTTGTTCAACTCACATTTGATTTCACTTTCAAGGTTTCGATGAATCTTTCTGAGTTTCTATTGAACTTGTTTCTTATTAGAGGTTATCGGTATAGTATGATAAATTATAGAGGTATCATAGGTCTTGAGATCTGAATAATGCCAGGAAAAGACACCTTTATATGTTTTCAACAACTTAATGAATGATATCCTTTCTTCAGATGATAAACTAAGACCTAGGTTGACATTTTTAGGCTTTTCAATTGTACCTAGGTTTACCACTTCAAATGTCAAAGAACTCTGAGTCTTGGAGTTGGTAATCTTCTCAAGTATGTATTTCAAATCATAGAGATCTTCCATATTGACTATAAACTTTAGAATTGGGTTTTGATCTTGTTTATAATTTATTTTCAAGTCATGTTCATGTTTATTAATGATTTGTTCCTCATAAGATCCTTCTGGTGTAAGGAAATTGATTATATCAGTATCATTATTAAACACTCTCCAATTTTTTACATTATCACAAATGGATGATCTGAAAACTAACTCTATGGAAAATCTATCTAGACTAAATTCCTCTGAAGGTATAAGCTTAGATGCTACATTGGAAAGTAAGTCAGCACTTGCATTTTGTAATTTGGGGACTGAAGAAATGTTAAAAGTAGTGAAATGAGAAGTAAGATTCTGGTCTAAAGATTGATAATGTTTGAGATACCCATACACACAATGGATTGTGTTTCTTACCTGTTTAATAACTATCTCAAAGTCTCCATATACTTGCAAATAATTCACATTAAGGCCAATCCATTTGTATAGCCCCTAAATCAATGTCTCATATTCTACAGTATTGTTAGTGCATTAAAATTCAAGCTTGCAGGATAACATGGTTTTCTCTCGTTTTGTGTTGATTAAGATACATCCTGCACCTACACCATCTTCAGACCTGGAACCATCAAAATAAAGAGTCAAAAATAGTGAATTATCTATAATTCTATCAACTACATCTACACACTTGGAAGCATCTCTTTCTGAAAAAATTTCTATTTGAGATACTATAACATTATCTGGAAAGGGAGATCTTCAAACATTAAAGTATCCCAAGAATGACTTGACTAAGTAATTCCTAATGATATTATTGGTGAAAGCTACAATTCTATTGCTTCCCTCAAGATCAATGGCTATGTACTTCATTAGTTTCTCACGATCTACTTTGATTTGGTTATGTTTACCATTATGTGGAAACCACATGTGAGACCAATCGATTGCAAAGTATCGTGTAAATTTTCAGACCAATCCCTACTTAGAATTAAACCATAAAATTCAGGGATATCAGCCTCTAGAGTATTGATTATCTGTGAGACTTTTGGATTAGAGGAAAGCATGATTGGAACTGGTGCTATTTCTCCAAGTACCTCTACTTTTGTTTTGTCCAGTTGAACTATGTGTACACCAGATTTTTGAGGTGTAATATTCAATTTGGTACACACAGTCCTTGGCATGATGTTTAAAGAGGCTCCTAAATCAACAAGGCAATTATGGACATTTTTGTTGAAAATATCATGAGTAAGAAGAAATGGGCGTGTATGAGAAATAGATCTATCACCTATCAGAACTAGATCTGTGGATGTACATTGTTTGAAGATGAAGGAGGTTTTCCCATATCATAAAATGCTTGAGTGACTATAGCAGATGGTAAAGGAGCTACAAGAACTGATTTTAACTCCCTAAGTAAGATTTTTTGTTGTTGTTTGAGTTTAGTCAGTTCATGCATTGAAATATTTTCTCTCATCTTTTTCATATCTTCGTCTATGTTATATTCTACTTTATCCAATAATACTAACGTTTTGGAAGAAGTTTGAGGATCTAGTATAATAGAATCAATTTGAGTAGTCTTAGATTTCTTACTTACTATCTTCTCCTTTACAGGAGTAGCAATTTTACGTTTCTGAATTGTTGTAGACATGTTAGGAGAGTTTTTACTTCTCGTAGTCATTCGCATAGCTTGTGCTTCCTCTTCTGCTGGAAAAATGATGTCCCACATTCCATTTATCTCAACCTCTTCTTCAGTTACAACTTCTTCCTCAGTTGGTGAGTCTTCTTCCAGGTCTTGATCAGATTCAGCATTTGAAATGCTATTCAGTGGTTGAGATGTGGAAGAAGGATTTATTTTAAATGAGAAAAAGTGTTTCTTGAGATTAGATAATTTTGCAACATGTTTCTTGATTTCAACCATTCCATTTAACATTATGCTCAACACTTTCTGTAGGACTTCAAGGTCAAAAGGGTCCTTTGGAGATTTCCTCTTTGAATCATCCTTCAATGTTACCTTCTTTGATTTCCTTTCATCTTTTTGTGACCTCTTTTCTAAGGCAATAGTTCTTCTTTCTACAAACAGATCTTCTTTCATGTTTTATACAAGGGTAACCTTATTGGCTTTAACTACAAAAATTGTGATATTAGAGGGAAGGGACGTTATGTACCACTCTATTTGTACATCTACTATAGGTTTAGAGGAAACTGGGATTTTGTTTAACTACTTGTTAAATCTGGAGTTGAAGTCTTTGATCCTTTCATCTGAATTTGCTTTCAGGTTGGAAAGATCATTGATTAAAGATGCTATAGTCCTCTCATTGGCAAATTTTGCAAGAAATATTTATTGGAATTATGATTCAGGTTTGGCTCTATGGCACAGATGTTATACTTGATGGCAACTCCCTCAAGTAATAAATCTCTGCTCAAGCTCTCAAAATCATAGAAAATGAGATACTCGTAGGTGAGCCTAAGAAAAACTGTGGACACGCAGGTGCCCCAATCAAAAGGTGCGGACATACCCGTAGGTACTCCGTTCAAAAGGTGCGGACCTCAAATTCACTCACTCCAATGCAAAGAAGCGTGCACACATGGGAATTTTTATGATTAATTCATGGTATCTTGTCCGACGTGCTTGATCCTATGGTTTTGGTCCATGGTATTGATTCTAAATTATTGAGCCCCAGGTTTTTGGGTCCCTTGTATTGGTTCTCTATGGTTTTGCTTCATGGTTTTAGTAAGGGCTTGCCTATGAAAAGGAAAGGAGATCATTTGGCTAGTCACTTGTGAAATTTGAATATCTTAAGATCTGAAATTTTGGGTGATCGGTATTGAAAAGCAAGATCTATATCAAGGTGGAATCTGTAAATCGTAAAGGTGGATCTATTGATAAGTCATGATATCTTTGGCGCATGATCAGATCTGTGGATCTGATAGTCTGTGGTACATTGGAGGACTGATAATCTGACTCTAGTTAGAGGTCCGCAGGCGATCCTCAGTGCCGATGCGGAGGTACGTAGCACAGTAGAAGGCACAGTGTGGAGGTACACAGTGCAGTTGAAGACACAGTGCGGAGGTACGTAGCGCAGCAGAAGGCACAGTGCGTAGGTACGCAGCGCAGTCGAAGACACAGTGCAGAGGTACGCAGCGTAGCAGAAGGAACAGGTGCGGAGGTACGCAGGACACAGATAGAGCAAGTGTGCAGCTAGACAAAGAAGAACTGCGGATATACGCAGGTCCCTATTGGTGAAGTTGCGGACCTTTCTTAAAATATTTTGTTGGCTGCCTCTTATCTATTGCTGCAGAGTTCTGGGTTTATATTCCTCATATAGTTGTTCTGGTTACTGCATTCTGAGAAATTATTCATTGGTTGATTGTAAAAGAAGATTGGTTGATTCACATGTACTTGAAGATTATTTGATGGATGCAGTGTGAAAATTAATGAAACGTGGTCCTTGAAAGAAAAGGAGTAGGCCAGCACCTACGTACTAGTATCTTGGCTAGTACAAGAGCTAAGGGGGTTGTAGCTCCCTTCCAGGAGAAGCTGGAAAATGAGAGAGGGTTGTAGCTCTCTGTAGGTTGCAGCCTACGTACTGGTAAAGGACTGCACCTGTACAAAATCATTGTAAAAAGAAGTTTCTAATTGAAAGAAGATAGAGACATATTGCAGCAGGTGGTTTTCACCCACATTGGGTTTCCACCTTATATCTGGTGTTCTTTGATGTGATTGTCGGTTTTTCTTGTTCTTGTTCATTATTATATGGAACTGACATACAAGTTAATGATCAATATCTGAAGAATAAATTAAAGTATAAATCTGGAAGGTATATTGAAAAGAATTAAGTAATACTGATTCACCCCCCCTCTCAGTGTTATTTCCAACAATTGGTATCAGAGTAGGTTCTTCAGAGAAGCTTGATCGCTTGAAGGAAGATTGTTCATCATGAGCAACTACGAGAGGAAAGCATCAATCAGGCCACCGATTTTTGATGGGACAAACTTTGTTTATTGGAAGGTAAGAGTTACTGCCTATCTTCAATCTCTTGGTACAAAAGTTTGGGATATCATAGATACAGGGTACACTTTTCCGTCAGCAACTCCTACAGATCTGGCTGAGAAGAAGAAATATGGAACAAATGCAAAGGCAGTCAATACTCTATTAGGATGCCTATCTCAATCAGAATTCGTCGAGGTTATGCAGTATAAATCCGCAAAATAAATATGGGACAAGATTGTTCTGAGCTATGAAGGAGATGAACAGGTAAAACGAGCAAAACTTCAAACCCTCAGGATTCAGTATGAAAATCTTAGAATGCACAATGATGAAAATGTGGCTAATTATTTCCTTCGTGTAGATGAGATTGTTAATTGTATGAAAAACTTGGGTGAATAAATAAAAGAAGTTGTTGTGGTTGAAAAGGTTCTAAGATCTCTGTCCCCTAGATTTGAATCTAAAGTTTCGACAATAGAAGAAAAGGAGAATATTCGAAACCTTACCATGTCACAGCTACACGGGATTGTAACTGCTTATGAAATGAGGAAAGGAGGACCATCAGACAAGAGAGAAGCAACTTTCAAGGCTTCAGGCAAAGGAAACTACTATGAGTTAGGACATGCATCAGAAGAGGAAGAAGAATCAAATTTTGTCAAGAATCTTCAATGGGGTACTGGAAGATTCAGAGGTAAGTTACCCTTCAAATTCTTTGCTTGTGTTAGAGTCGGTCACTATGTAGCCAAATGTACGCATAAGGATAAAGGGAAGGAACTTGTTAGATGGAAGAAGAAACAGAATGCAACTAAGAAAAGTTACTACACTCATGAAGATAGTGATGGTCTTTCAAATAGTGATGAAGATGAATGAGGTAATAACTATAAACTTTTAATGGCTTTTGAAGATGATGATTACATGGATGCTATAGATGTAGATGGTTTTCATGAAGAGATTTCTAGACTTAAAATATATTTAGAAGAAAAGAATATGATCATTGATACTCTGCAATTCCAACTTGATGAAAAGGAACAATTTCTTGAGAAGTTAGAATGTGAAATTGTTGGGCTTAGAAAAGAAATTGAAAAAACAAAGGCTCTCAATCTTAAATTTGTTAAAGGATCTGAAACTCTGGATGAGATCATCAATATACAACGCTCTCCACTAATCAAGACAGGTCTGGGCTATAATGGAGAAACATCTCAAGCATCCACCTCAAAGAGTTATCTTGATGCAGCAAGGAGGCATGAGCCAAAGACCAATGAAGACCACCAGGTAAAATAGGGACGAATTCCATCAAAAATAAACAAATACTATCAGGAAAATCAAGGGCAATACACCTTAAGGGTGAATAAAAGCTAAAATCAGCTCAATTTGGCTCAAGAATGAATGACAATAGAAACTACAATCACTTGGCTGGTAGATTTGATAATCGCAGAAGTTTCTTCAATGGCCAATGTTTCACTTGCCATAAATTTGGTCTCAAAGCAGCTCAATCTATTGCCTATAAGACAATCATGACTAGAGAAGCTCAAAAACAAAGAAGTATGACTGGGATTGCGAAAAGGACCTATAATAATTTTTCGGCTCTTGAAAATGAAATTGAATGTTCTATTTGTAATAACTTCGGTCATGAAGATTTTGAATGCAGGAGCAGGTTTCGATAGACAAAGGAAAAGGCCTTAAGCACCAGAACATGGAGAATAAAGGAACCACAACCAGAAAGATGTGGGATAGCTTTTTATGCAGAAGGACAGGAAAATCAATGGTACATCAATAGTGGATGTTCGAAGCACATGACAGGTGATAAAGAAAAACTTGAATCATATAGTGTTTTAGAGAAGGGAAAGAAAGTCTCTTTTGGAAATGATACCCCTGCAGTCATAAAAGGAAGAGGCACTACTCAATTGAAGGAAAAGGTCAAAGGTGGAAATGTTTTGTATGTTGATGGCTTGAAGCATAATCTTCTGAGTATCAGTTAAATGTGCGATCAAGGAACCGAGGTAATATTTCGATCAAATGGATGTAGTGTTCATGATCTTGATACATGAAAAACAGTGATCAAAGGCAGGAGAACTCCAAATAACTTATACATATTTGAAGAAGGACAACAACAATGCTATTTGAGCAAGGATGATGAACACTAGTTATGGCACCAGAGGTTGGGGCATATAAGCTTTTCACAAATAACGAAAGCATGTAAATACCAGGCAGTTTGTGGTCTTCGAGATATCAAAATTCCAGACAATACAATATGCAAATCATGTCAGTTTGGTAAGCAAACTAGAACTAACTTCCTTGAGAAGGAAGGATCAGCTAGCAAGCCTCTTGAGCTAGTCCATATAGATGTATGTGGTCCATTTAGGACAAGGTCACCTCGAGGAGAAGAATATTTTATATTATTCATTGATGACTTCTCCAGGATGGTTTGGTTAGGACTTATGAAGCAAAAAGACGAAGCATTCAAAAAATTCAAAGCTTTCAAAGCCTTGGCTGAAAACGAATCGAATCACAAAATTAAGTGCCTCAAGTCTGACAGAGGTGGGGAGTTTACCTCAAATGAATTTTTCGATTTTTGTGAAGAACATGGAATAAGGAAGGAATTCTCTACAGCTAGGACTCCTCAGCAAAATGGAGTGGTGGAAAGGATGAACAGAACGGTTCAACAAATGGCTCGTGCTATGCTTGATGAGTCTAGAACTCCCACAACCTTCTGGGGTGAAACTGCATTTTCTACGGTTGTTATTCTTAACAAAACAAATGTCCGAGTGAACAACACTCAAACTCCTAATGAGTTGTGGTATGGTGAGACTCCTTCGGTGAAGCATTTCAAAAATTTTGGAAGCAAATGCTATATTAAGAATAACGATTAACAGCTTGGAAAACTTGAACCTAGAGCATATGAAGGCATTATCATTAGTTATTCTCCCCACAACAAAGCATATAAGTGTTATAATAAAATACTTGGAAGAATTGTTGACAGCATTGATGTAGTTGTTGATGAAAAAGGATACATTCCTAGGCAAGTAAATTATGAAAATATCAAAGAGGATGAAGACTACCCTCCAAATCAGACTGATGATGAAGAAGAACCTCAAGAGGCACCAGAGGAACAGACAAGGATAGAAGAGAAGACTCCATCCAGGTATGTTCAAAAGAATCATCCAGAATCTCAAATTTTGGGGCAAAAGGAGGCAGGCATACAAACAAGAAGAACAATTGCAGAAGCTTCAAGTTATTTGGCATTACTCTCCTCCACTGAACCACAAAATGTAAGGGAGGCATGCAAAGATGAATGTTGGGTCAAGGAAATGGATGAAGAACTTGAGCAAATCGAAAAGAACAACACTTGGGAATTGGTTCCTAGACCAGAAAAGAAGAATGTCATAGGGACAAAATGGATCTTCAAAAATAAGTTGAATGAAAATGGGGAAGTAATTAGAAACAAGGCCATACTTGTTTGTAAGGGGTATGCTCAACAAGAAGGAATAGACCTTGAAGAAACCTTTGCTCCCGTTGCAATACTTGAGGCCATCAGAATATTCCTTGCTCTCTCTAGCTTTCAGAAATTCAAAGTATTTCAAATGGATGTGAAATCAGCTTTTCTAAATGGAGACTTAGAAGAAGAAGTGTACATTGAGCAACCAGATGGTTTCATCCTTGGGAATGATCCAAATCTTGTATGCAGGCTCAAAAAGGCTCTCTATGGTCTTAAACAGGCTCCTAGGGCATGGTATTATTGTTTGGATAAATATCTTCATCAACAAGGCTTTATAAAAGGATCAACTGACAGTAATCTATATGTAAAGATTGATAATGAAAAGTTGCTAATACTTGTTGTGTATGTAGATGATATCATCTTTGGTAGCAATGAAGAAGACATGAGTTAAAAGTTTGCCTTGGTGATGCAAAAGGAGTTTGAAATGTCCATGCTTGGTGAGCTCACATATTTCCTTGGTTTGCAAGTTCAACAAAACAAAGACAGTATTTTTATATCACAAACCAAGTATCTCAAGCAGATCTTGAAGAAATATGGGATGGAGGATTCGAAACCAGTATGTACCCCTATGGTGACAGGATGCAGCCTCGGTGAAAATGATGAGTTAGCAGCAGTACATCAACCAACCTATAGATCCATGATTGGAAGTCTACTTTATTTGACAGGTACTCGACCAGACATCATGCATGCAGTGGGAATAGTTGGAAGATTTCAGGCAAATCCAAAGCAAAATCATCTTCAGGTAGTTAAGAGAATTTTCAAGTACCTTCAAGGAACTCAAAACTATGGCTTATGGTATCCTAGAGATACAAATCTCACACTTCATGCGTATACAGATGTAGATTGGGCCGGAAGCATGGATGACAGAAAAAGCACTAGTGGAGGTGCATTCTTCATGGGTTCCAGATTAGTATCTTGGTTCAGCAAGAAACAGAGTTCAATAGCTTTATCTACAGCTGAAGCAGAGTATGTGGCTGCCGCATCTTGTTGCATACAACTTCTTTGGATGATGCAAACATTGCAAGATATGCAAATCACTTGTACTACACCTATCTCTATCTTCTGTGATAATACAAGTGCAATCAGTATTTCAAAGAATCCTGTCATGCATTCAAAGACCAAGCACATACCAATCAAATATCATTTTCTTCGAGAACAAGTGCTTGAACAAAAGATCAAGTTGGAGTATGTTCCTTCTAAGGAACAAGTTGCTGATATACTCACCAAACCACTACCCAGGGAGACCTTTGAATACCTCAGGCAAAAGCTGCGGGTAGTTGATGTATCATCCTGTTGTTGAATCTTATCTGTTCAGAGATTGTTGATGGGGTATACCCATACATTCACTGGTTTATGAATTGGTCGAAGATTGCATGGCACAGGTTCAGGGGGAGCATATATTCTTCTAATAATGCATTGTTGGCATTATGGTAGAGGATCTTGGAGGAGAAAGTTCAAAAGGAGAACATGGATGCTAATCTGAATATTGTTGCTAATATGTCTCTATCTCTTTTGTCAAGGTCATTTATGGTGTATAGTGGATTATGGTTCTTCTTAAAGAAAAGTTCTTTTGTAGATCTGGTCTATAGTCAGGGGGAGCATGATCAGCACAACAGAGGAAAGACTTCAGCATGATCTGAGGGGGAGCATAACCCTTTGCCCTTGATGTCAAAGGGGGAGAATGACTTTAAGGATCTCGGGATTGCCATCAAGTCCAAAGGGGGAGATTGTTGGCATTATGACTCAGGTTTGGCTCTATGGCACAGATGTTGTACTTGATGGCAACTCCCTCAAGTAATAAATCTCTGCTCAAGCTCTCAAAATCATAGAAAATGAGATACTCGCAAGTGAGCCTAAGAAAAACTATGGACACGCAGGTGCCCCAATCAAAAGGTGCGGACATACCCACAGGTACTCCGTTCAAAAGGTGCGGACGTCAAATTCACTCACTCCAATGCAAAGAAGCACGCGCACGTGGGAATTTTTATGATTAATTCATGGTATCTTGTCCGACGTGCTTGATCCTATGGTTTTGGTCCGTGGTATTGATTCCAAATTATTGAGCCCCAGGTTTTTGGGTCCCTTGTATTGGTTCTCTATGGTTTTGCTTCATGGTTTTAGTAAGGGCTTGCCTATAAAAATGAAAGGATATCATTTGGCTAGTCACTTGTGAAATTTGAATATCTTAAGATCTGAAATTTTGGGTGATCGGTATTGAAAAGCAAGATCTATATCAAGGTGGAATTTGTAAATCGTAAAGGTGGATCTATTGATAAGTCGTGATCTATTTGGCGCATGATCAGATCTGTGGATTGGATAGTATGTGGTACATTGGAGGACTAATAATCTGACTCTAGTCAAAGGTTCGCAGGTGATCCTCAGTGCCGGTGCGGAGGTACGCAGTGCAGTAGAAGGCACAGTGCAGAGGTACGTAGCACAGTCGAAGACACAGTGCGGAGGTACGCAGCGCAGTAGAAGGCACAGTGTGGAGGTACGTAGCACAGTCGAAGACACAGTGCGGAGGTACACAGCACAGCAAAAGGAACAGGTGCGGAGGTACGCAGCACAACAAAAGGAACAGGTGCGAAGGTACGCAGGACACAGACAGAGCAAGTGCGCAGCTACACAGGTCAGACAAAGAAGAACTGTGGATATACGCAGGTCTCTATTGGTGAAGTTGCGGACCTTTCTTAAAATATTTTGTTGGCTTCCTTTTATCTATTGCTGTAGAGTTCTGGTTACTGCATTCTGAGAAATTATTCATTGGTTGATTGTAAAAGAAGATTGGTTGATTCACATGTACTTGAAGATTATTTGATGGATGGAGTGTGAAAATTAATGAAACATGGTCCTTGAAAGGAAAGGAGTAGGCCAGCACCTACGTACTAGTATCTTGGCTAGTACAAGAGCTAAGGGGGTTGTAGCTCCCTTCCAGGAGAAGTTGGAAAACGAGAGAGGGTTGTAGCTCTCTGCAGGTTGCAGCCTGCATACTGGTAAAGGACTGCACCGGTACAAAATCATTGTAAGAAGAAGTTTCTAATTGGAAGAAGATAGAGGCATATTGCAGCAGGTGGTTTTCACCCACATTGGGTTTCCACCTTATATCTAGTGCTCCAAATAATTTATACATATTTGAAGAAGGACAACAACAATGCTATTTGAGTAAGAATGATGAACACTGGTTATGTGTTAGGCCCCTATACTACTAGTGTAACCCCTTATTGTTATTAGTATAACCCACTTATTATATTGATGTACCCATGTAGTGCCCATATTGTTACTATTGTGCCCCATAGAAGCCCACTATTGTTATTATTGTGCCCTTACATTATTATTCTTATGTCGACTCTAATTATGTTATGACCCCTTGGACTCCTATATATAGAAAAGGAGGTCTTTTCATTTGTATCATCCAAGAATTGTTCATTCATGTAATGTAAAGGAGGTTTCCCCCTCGAAGAGGCTGAATTCTAAGGCGTTGATCTACCTTTTCTATCTTTTCTTGAGCTGGTTTCATAACATTTGGTATTAGAGCGTTGGATTCTAGGGTTTTGTTGCTCCAAAGAGGTCATCGTGGAATTTTCGCTATAACTTTTTTTCTGTGACGTTTCAGAAGTTTCAAAAAACACCCATTTGAGAAGAAATTGCATTGAACCTTGGGTCCGAATTTCAGAGCTTTTTGCGCGACATTTGCGGAGATATGATCTGAGGAAGTTGGTCTTTTTGCAGACTCTTGAATTACATTCAAAACAGGTGACCTAGGGAAAATCATCATAACTTTCTCTCTGGGAATCAGATTGAAATTTTGTAAGAAGGTACAGAAAGAGGACAGACTGTAGTTTCATGTATATCTTTTTCAGAACTAAAGAGCAAAAATTATACACGTGGCACTTCATACAAGTTCGCTCTTCTGGAACGATCTATAATTAGGTTATCTTGGGAGATTGTGCATAACCCTTTCTTGGAGAATCCAATTTGGATTAGACTGGTGGCATTGGAAAGAGGACACAGAGGGCTACTACAGCTCACAATTTTAGAACTTAAAGATCCGAAAGTACAGAGTTGCAGTCGTTTTAAGGTAGAGCTCCTAAAATCAAGAAAAAAGCAAGAAGAGGAAGTTTGATGGCAGGGATCCGGTAAATTGGATACTTCAGATGGAGCAATATTTTGATATACATGGTGTACAACTGTTACAAAAGGTATGTATTACATCTTCATATTTAGAACTAGATCAATTTTTATGGTACAAAGGGCTTTGTTCTGGTAAACAACTTGTTACGTGGTCAATTTTCACGGA
Organism: Pinus tabuliformis; assembly: GCA_031772625.1. NCBI lineage: Eukaryota > Viridiplantae > Streptophyta > Pinopsida > Pinales > Pinaceae > Pinus > Pinus tabuliformis. The sequence continues at coordinate 1,108,834,857 of CM062811.1, forward strand.
GGAAATGATAGCACATTATGAGGATACAAAGAGCAACACCTTCTTTAGATCAACACCACAACAATTGGAAAGAGTAAAAGAGCTTTGTGACATATTGGAAAGTAAAATTATGGCAACAATGAAGTCTACCCCTCATAACTATAAAGATGGAAGTGTTGTTTCTCCTAGCCTTCCACAACCTACAAGGGTTACACCACAACAATGGGAAGAAAAAAGAGAAAAACAGCTTTGTTACAATTGTGATAGCAAATGCACTAAAGGTCATAAGTGTGCTGAGAAGAAATTCTTTTACATAGAATATGAATAGGAGGAAGAAAAGGATCAAGAAACATCAAAAGAAAAATATATACGACAGGACTCCACCCCAGAGAAAGAAGAAATGAATCAGGCCATATCTTGTAAACTATAGGCAAGAATGACCACTCCCCAAACTCTCAAGATAGAAGGACATATCAAGAAGAAAAGGGTGCAAGAAGTGAAAGATCACATCAAGAAAGAAGAAATGAATCCAACCATATCTTGTAATTCATTGGTAAGAATTACCACTCCTCAAACTATCAAGATAGAAGGACATATCAAGAAGAAAAATGTTCAAGAAGTGAAAGATCACATCGAGCATCAAGAAATGAATCCGACCATATCTTGTAAAGGATTGGAAGAAATTACCACTCCTCAAACTCTAAAGATAGAAGGACATATCAAGAAGAAAAAGGTTCAAACAGTGAAATATCACATCGAGCATCAACAACAAGTTCTCCAACTTTTAAAGGATAATGCCACTTCGGTGCAAAATCAAACGAAACAATAGGTAGATCAACATCGTAGTAAAAAATGTTTTGATGTAGGTGATTGGGTATTTTTACTGCTGCATCTCAAGCAAGCTATTTATGAGAAGGAAATGTTGGCAATACTACATGCACTTAAAAAATGGCGACCTTACTGAATGGGAACACTCTTCAAGGATGAGGATGTGGAAGCATTGTTTTGTGCTATTTATATTATCCAACCAGATTGGATAAACGAAGCAAGGGATGAATGGAAGAAGGACGAAGAAGTATGGCCACTTATTCAAAAGTTGCAAAAGATCCCAATTAAAACAATATTGCCAGAAATTAAAGAGGAAGGAAAAATCATATTGGAACCTGGATCAGTCACAGAAACAAGAACCTGACAGCTACAAAATCGATCAATTTCAGAGTATCTCACCAAGTGGAAGAACTTACCCGCTGAATATTCCACATGGGAGGACAAGAATTTTATACAGAAGCATCAAGAACTACTCAAGTGTTGAGGACAACGCTTTTTGAAGGAGAGGAGCATGTTAGGCCCCTATACTACTAGTGTAACCCCTTATTGTTATTAGTATAACCCACTTATTATATTGATGTACCCATGTAGTGCCCATATTGTTACTATTGTGCCCCATAGAAGCCCACTATTGTTATTATTGTGCCCTTACATTATTATTGTTATGTCGGCTCTGATTATGTTATGACCACTTAGACTCCTATATATAGAAAGGAGGTCTTTTCATTTGTATCATCCAAGAATTCTTCATTCATTTAATGTAAAGGAGGTTGCCCCCTCGAAGAGGCTGAATTATAAGGCGTTGATCTACCATTTCTATCTTTTCTTGAGATGGTTTCATAACATTATGGCACTGGAGGTTGGGGCATTTAAGATTTTCACAAATAAGGAAAACGTGCAAATACCAGGTAGTTCGTGGTCTTCCAGACATCAGAATTCCAGACAATACAATATGAAAATCATGTAAGTTTGGTAAGCAAACCAGAACTAACTTCCCTGAGAAGGAAGGATCAGCTAGCAAGCCCCTTGAATTAGTGCATACAGATGTATGTGGTCCATCTAGGAAAAGGTCACCTCGAGGAGAAGAATACTTTATATTATTCATTGATGACTTCTCAAGGATGGTTTGGATAGGATTTATGAAGCACAAAGATGAAGCCTTCAAAAAATTCAAATCTTTCAAAGCCTTGGTTCAAAACGAATCAGATCAAAAAGTTAAGTGCCTCAAGCCTGATAGAAGTGGGGAGTTTGCGTCAAATGAATTTTTCGATTTTTGTGAAGAACATGGAATAAGAAGGGAATTCTCTACAACTAGGACTCCTCAGCCAAATGGAGTAGTAGAAAGGATGAACACAACAGTTCAACAAATGGCTCATGCTATGCTTGATGAGTCTGGAACTCCCACAACCTTCTGGGGTGAAGCTGCATTTGTTGTGGTTGTTATTCTCAACAAAACAAATGTCTAGGTAAACATCACTCAAACTCCTCATGAACTCTGGTATGGCGAGACTCCTTCGGTAAAACATTTCAAAAGTTTTGAAAGCAAATGCTATATTAAGAATAATGATGAACATCTTGGAAAGTTTGAACCTAGAGTAGATGAAGGCATTCTCCTTGGTTATTCTCCTGACAGCAAATAATATAAGTGTTACAATAAAAGACTTGGAAGAATTGTTGACAGCATTGATGTAGTGATTGATGAAGAAGGAAATATTCCTAAGCAAGTAAATTATGAAAATATCGAAGAGGATGAAGACCATCCTTCAAATCAGACTGATGATGAAGAAGAACCTCAAGAGGCACCAGAGGAACAGATAAGGATAGAAGAGAAGACTCCATCCAGGTACATTTAGAAGAATCATCCAGAATCCCAAATTTTGGGGCAGAAAGAGGGAGGTATACAAACAAGAAGAACAATTGCAGAAGCCTCAAGATATTTCTCATTTCTCTCCTCCACTGAACCAAAAAATGTAAAAGAGGCATGAAAACATGAATGTTGGGTCAAGGCAATGGATGAATAACTTGAGCAGATCAAAAAGAATAACACTTGGGAGTTGGTTCCTAGAACAAAAAAGATAAAAATGTCATAGGGACAAAATGGATCTTTAAAAACAAGTTGAATGAAAATGGGTGTTGTGTGTGGAGCATGATTATTCAGAGGTCTTTGTTTCAGCCGGATGTATACCCCAGGAATTTTTGTACACCCCTCCACGCGGGGAGGTGCGGGGGGGACTTGTCCCCCCTGCGAGGGTCCGGGGGGGCCCACCCCCCCCGGCTGGGGGGTCCGGGGGCCAGCGGTCCCCCGGTGGGGGCTCGGGGGTAGTGCCCCCGAAGCCAAAAATAAATGTAAAATTGCCTTGTAAAAGTATAGTAATTTCTAGTCAATCTGGGCCGTTCATTAGGTAGATGATTTGACGGTAGAACTTATGTTTGTTTAGGGTTTTTGCCCTAGAAGGCAACCCCTCTCTTTGTATGATGGTATTGTATTTTAGGTTGGGTGATAGATGTGTATTCTGTGTGAGCAAGAAACAGAGAGGTGAGATTGTGAGAGAAACCAGAGGATATTACAACGGATTTGCTGTAGGTTGTGTCTCTTCATTTTGCTGGATAATAGAAAGGAAGGAGTGGCTGTTTGAGGTGGACGTAGCCCAAACTGGGTGAACCACGTATATCTGTGTCTCTCTTGTTTTGTGCATTTTCTGTGTTTACATTTCTACAATATTTTATTTGTTCCATTGCTCTGTAATATATAATTTTCTAACAACTGGTATCAGAGCCGAAGGTCTATTTGGCTGATAAACTCGCAGGAAAGAAGGGTTCCTAGTTCGAGTGGGAGCAATGGCAGAAGATGGTAAGTTTAGGGTCGAGAAATTTAATGGCCAAAAATTCTCGCTGTGGAAGATGCAGATGGAAGATTATCTGTATCAGAAAGATCTATACCTACCATTGGGCGGAAAAACAAAGATGCCGACGGGTATGAAAGACGAAGAATGGAACCTTCTCGATAGAAAGGCACTCGAAACAATACGGTTGTGCCTTGCTGCATCAGTCGCCTTCAACATTTCGAAGGAAACCACAACAGAGGGTTTGACGCAGGCGTTGTCGAAACTATATGAAAAACCCGCGGCCTCAAACAAGGTATTTCTTATGAAACAATTATTTAATATGAATATGTCGGAAGGTGGATCTGTTGCAAACCATTTAAATGATTTTAATACAGTTACAAGTCAGTTAAGTTCTGTAGGGGTAAACTTTGATGATGAAGTTAGAGCTATGTTATTCTTGTGCTCATTACCAGAAAGTTGGAATGGTTTGGTAATGGCCATTAGTAACTCCGTTTCTGGATCTAGTACTTTAAAGTTTGAGATGTTGTCGGTGCTATCCTTAGAGAGGAAATGCGACGAAAAAGCTCCGGTGAGACATCGGGAAATGCTTTGAGTGCAGAGTCTAGAGGAAGAACAATGGAAAGAGGAAAGATCTCAGGATATCGCAGTAAATCAAGGAAAGGCAGATCCAGGTCCAGATCAACAATAGTGTGCTGGAAATGTGGAAAGAAAGGAAACCTAAAGAAAGACTGTAGATCTCGGAAGGGAAAAGAAGGAGATGCACAACAAGAAAACAATCATGAAGCAAATGTGATAGGTGAGGTGTTACAAGATGCTTTGATTCTTTCTTTCAAAAATATTACTGATTACTGGGTGGTAGATTCAGGGGATTCATTCCATGCCACACCTGATAAGAAATACTTTCATGACTATGTTCAAGGAGATTTTGGACAAGTTCGTCTGGGTGATGATAAACCCTGTAAAATCATTGGAATGGGTAAGGTTCTTGTAAAACAGTAGAATGGAAACCAATGGCTATTAAAGGAGGTAAGGCATGTTCCAGATCTAAAGGAAAATCTGATTTCAACAGGGCAGTTAGGCGGTGAAGGTTGTGTGACAACTTTCACAGATAAAACTTGGAAGGTCACCAAAGGAGCCCTGGTAATAGCAAAAGGCGAAAAGGTTGGTACATTGTATTTATGCAATGGTATTTCTAACTCTGTTAATGCTTTAAATTCGAAAGGAGCAGATGCAGCATTATGGCATCATAGGCTCGGACACATGAGTGAAAAGGGGATGAAGATTCTTCACTCAAGGAATTTGTTGCCGGGTTTGAAGAATGTTGATTTGGACTTCTGTGAGAACTGCATTTACGGAAAACAAAAGAGAGTCAGATTTCTCAGAGTTGGGAAAGAAAAGAAGGACGAAAAATTAGAGCTTGTGCATACAGACGTATGGGGACCTGCTCAGGTATCATCTCTTGGTGGCTCTCGTTATTATGTTACCTTTATTGATGATGCAACTAGAAAAACTTGGATTTATTGTATTAAGAATAAATCTGATGTATTTGATACTTTCAAGAAATGGAAAGCTTTGGTTGAGATTGAGACAGGAAAGAAATTGAAGTGTCTTAGATCAGACAATGGAGGTGAATATTGCAGCAAAGAGTTTGATAGGTACTGTTCAGAGCATGGAATTCATAGAGAGAAGACAGTTCCAAGAACACCACAAGAAAATGGTGTGTTAGAAAGGATGCATAGAACAATCATGGAGCGTGCAAGGTGCATGAGATTGCATGCAGGATTGCCTTTACAATTTTGGGGAGATGTTGTAGATACTATTGTTTATCTAATAAATAGAGGGCCTTCAAGTTCCTTGGATGGTGGTGTTCCGGAGGAAGCATGGACAGGTAAAAAGGTAAACTACTCTTTTTTAAAGCCTTTTGGTTGTGAGGCCTTTGTCCATATTGATAAAGAAAATAGAACAAAGCTTGAGGCAAAGTCAAAGAAATGTACCTTTATTGGATATGGTGTTAATGATTTTGGTTATCGCTTATATGATTATGAAAATCACAAAATCATTAGGAGCATAGATGTAATATTCAATGAAAAGGTCTTGTATAAGAATCAGTTGCAGGAAAAGAAGAAAGAAAACGAAAACAAGGAATATGCAGTTCTTGATGACATCACTGAAAAGGTAAAGGTGCCTGAAAATAATAATAATCAACAACAACAACCACCACAACAACAACAGGCACCGCAAACACCTGAAAGTGGTGTTAGAAGATCTACCAGGATAAGTAGACCCCCTGAACGATACTCTCCTTCATTATATTATTTATTGTTGACTGATTCTGGTGAACCCGAATGTTATGAAGAAGCAGTGCAGGTAGAAACCAGGAAGAAGTGGGAGCAAGCCATGAAAGAAGAGATGGACTCCTTAGCACATAACCAGACTTGGGACTTAGTCAGGTTGCCTGCAGGTAAAACAACATTGCAGAATAAATGGGTTTACAGGCTGAAGGAAGAAGATGGAGGAAAACAGAGGTATAAAGCTAGACTTGCGGTGAAGGGGTTTGCACAGAAGAAAGGTATTGATTTTGATGAAATATTTTCTCCTGTTGTTAAAATGACTTCAATCAGAACTATTTTAAGTCTTGTAGCAGCTGAAGATTTGCACCTTGAGCAGTTAGATGTAAAGACAACCTTTCTCCATGGGGATTTGGAGGAAGAGATATATATGCAGCAGCCACAAGGATATGAGGTGAAAGGGAAGGAGAAACTAGTGTGCAGGTTGAAGAAGTGCTTGTATGGCTTAAAACAGGCTCCAAGGCGGTGGTATCTAAAATTTGACAAGTTTATGTCTGAACAAGGTTATACTAGATGTCACTCTGATCATTGTGTTTATTTGAAAAAGCAAAATGATGGCAGCTATATTGTATTGTTATTGTATGTAGATGACATGCTTGTTGCAGGATCTAACATGCAGGAAATAAATGTGCTCAAAAGAAAATTGGAAAATTCATTTGCAATGAAGGATTTGGGAGCTGCAAAACAAATCCTTGGTATGAGAATAACTAGAGACAGGAAAAATTGTAAATTAACATTGTCTCAGAATGAGTACATACAAAAGGCGTTGAAAAGATTTAACATGCACAATGCAAAACCAGTTAGTACACCTTTTGCTAGCCATTTCAAACTTAGCAGGGAAATGTGCCCAAAGACCCAAGAAGACATGGATTATATGTCTAAAGTTCCATATGCATCAGCAGTTGGAAGCTTAATGTATGCAATGGTCTACACAAGGCCTAATATTGCACATGCAGTGGGAGTTGTAAGCAGGTAGATGAAAAATCTAGGAAAGGAACATTGGATGGTAGTGAAATGAATTCTCAGATATTTGAAAGGTACCACAAATCAAGCATTATGCTTTGGTGGTTCAAACATCTCCCTACAAGGATATGTTGATGCAGATATGGCAGGTGACAGAGATAACAGGAGGAGCACTACAGGATATGTATTTACTGTTGGAGGAACAGCTATTAGTTGGGTTTCAAAAATCCAAAGTGTTGTTGCACTTTCAACAACAGAAGCATAGTATGTTGTTGCTACAGAGGCTAGTAAAGAAACGATTTGGCTACAAAGGTTTATGGGTGAGTTGGTTAAGAAGCATGATATGGGCACGTTATACAGTGATAGCCAAAGTGCCATTCATCTCGCAAAGAACTCAGCATTTCATTCCAGGACTAAACACATACAGCTCAAGTATCATTTCATACGATCAGTGTTGGAAGATGAAGAGTTGAAGCTGGAAAAGATACACACTAGCCAGAATCCTGCAGATATGCTAACAAAAGTTGTAACCAGGGAGAAACTGAGAACATGCTCAGTTTCAATTGGTCTTCAAGGATGACGATGAAGATGAGAAACAAGCAGGTCCAAAGAGGAGCCATTGTCCAGCAAAGGAAGCAATGGTGGAGTTGCTACAATCATTCTCCAAGTGGGAGATTGTTGTGTGTGGAGCATGATTGTTCAGAGGTCTTTGTTTCAGCCAGATGTATACCCCAGGAAGTTTTGTACACCCCTCCATGCGGGGGGGACTTGTCCCCCCCGCGGGGGTCCGGGGGCTCGGGGGCAGCGCCCCCGAAGCCAAAAATAAATGTAAAATTGCCTTGTAGAAGTATAGTAATTTCTAGTCAATCTAGGCCGTTCATTAAGCAGATGATCTAATAGTAGAACTTATGTTTGTTTTGGGTTTTTTGCCCTAGAAGGCAACCCCTCTCTTTGTATGAGGGTATTGTATTTGAGGCTGTGTGATAGATGTGTATTCTATGTGAGTGAGAAAGAGAGAGGTGAGATTGTGAGAGAAAACAGAGGATATTACAGCGGATTTGCTGTAGGTTGTGTCTCTTCATTCTGCTGGATAATAGAAAGGAAGGACTAGCTGTTTGGGGTGGACGTAGCCCAAACTGGGTGAACCACATATATCTGTGTCTCTCTTGTTTTGTGCGTTTTCTGTGTTTATATTTCTGCAATATTTTATGTGTTCCATTGCTCCGTAATATATAATTTTCTAACAATGGGGAAGTGATTAGAAGCAAGACCAGACTTGTTTGTAAAGGGTATGCTCAACAAGAAGGAATAGACATTGAAGAAACTTTTGCTCCCATTGCTAGACTTGAGGCCATTTGAATGTTCCTTTCTCTCTCAAGCTTTCATTAGTTCAAAGTATTTCAAATGGACGTGAAATCAGCCTTTCTGAATGGAGACTTAGAAGAAGAAGTGTACATTGAGCAACCCGATGGTTTCATTCTTGGGAATGATCCAATTCTTGTATGCAGACTAAAAAAGGCTCTCTATGGCCTTAAATAGGCTCCAAGGGCTTGGTACTACCGTTTGTACAAATATCTTCATCAACAAGGTTTTTCAAAAGGATCAACAGATAGCAATCTTTATATAAAAATTGAAAATGACAAATTGCTAATACTTGTTGTGTATGTATATGATATTATCTTTGGCAGCAATGAAGAGGCTATGAGTCAAAGCTTTGTCTTGGTGATGTAGAAAGAATTCTAAATGTCCTTGCTTGGAGAACTGACATATTTTCTTGGATTACAAATCCAACAAAATTAAGGAGGTATCTTTTTGTCTCAAACCAAGTATCTCAAGCAGATCCTGAAGAAATATGGCATGGAAGATGCAAAACCAGTAAGTACCCCTATGGTTACAAGTTGCAGCCTCAGTGCAAATGATGAATCAGTAGCAGTGCATCAACCAACCTATAGATCCATGATTGGAAGTCTACCTTATTTGACAGGTACTTGACCAAACATCATGCTTGTAGTGGGAATAGTTGGAAGATTTCAGGCTAATCCTAAGGAAACCCATCTTCAGGCAGTAAAGACAATTTTCAAGTATCTTCAAGCAACTCAAAACTATGGCTTGTGGTATCTGTTAGTGTCAGTCTTTCCAGCCTTCCTACAGTGATCAAATATGCTCTTGCAAAGTGTTCTCTGAGTGTCAAGGTCAAATTTTGTCATTTCAGTGAGTCTTCAAGCAAAATTTGATCACTAGGCATTAGGTCTAGGGTTTGCCCAAATGTCAGTCCATGTCACCATTCAACTGAGTTTATCATCATTCATAGGGTTTTCATTATCATGTCAGTGTCTAATGATTCATTTTACACCTTGTCCATGCTTCAGTTACGCCTAGGCAAGCTCATTTCCCTCTCCTAGGGTTTTGAAGGCAATTTCTCTTGGATGGTCAAATCACCGGCAAAACTTGTTTCCTGATGTTCATACACCTTTCCCTATCCTTAAAGTACCTTATCAAACACTTCCCATCCCTTAGATCCGCCAAATTCCTCATTTTTGCACAAACCCTAGTTTCTAGCTACAACCTGGCAATTTTCTAGGTTTGGCCTGTGTTTTGCCCTTTTTGACCCCTTCCCCTCACTCAATCTCTGAGATTCCACTTTCCCCTACTTCCTAACATCCCTCCCCACTCCCAAAAATTTCCCCAAGAATTTAGAAGCCCTCTATCCCCTTCATTTCGCTCCATTTCGACAAAATCCCTTGTTTCACACATCGGGACAAGTTGCACTCAAATGATGTTTCAGAGCAATAAAAGATGAATTTTGGAAAACTGAGAGCGGTTTTTGTCCATAACGTGCCAAAGAAGAAAAACCTCCTTCACTTTTTGCACAGGTGTCATGGTTTTAGAGCAATGCCAAAATTACAGTCGCCAGATCCAAGGAGTTTGGCCAAGGCACAAAAAACGGAAAAAGAAGACCAACCCGCTCCGTATCTTGGCTGAGGCCTCTCTCACTCACCATGATACTCATTAGCATCCTCCTAGCAGAAAATCCAAGAAATTTTGAGAGTTTTGAAGCATTTTTGGCATTTTTGGGAATTTTACAGGTTTTGGCCATTTGACTGGTCTCACCCCGCGCGCGACCATACATGGGGGCAACTCAGAACGGGGAAAACTTTGCATTTTTGGAATTTTCATGCAAAAATACACTTGCCTATCGATGGGTTTCAGATTTTATGGAGATTTGGGCTTCCAAAAGCTCAAAATACATGCAAATTTTGACTTTCTGCCCCTATTTTGAGTTGCAGAAAGCTGTCTTGGGAGAAATGACTTTTGAGGGGTCAAATCAACTCCAAATTCAAAAATTCCAGTTGGGTTGGAAAGTAGACTCACAGACCTTTCCAACAAGCCTACTGTTTCTCAATTTCGCCACCTGCAAGTACCTCAAACAGAGCTCCAAAGGGGCGCGACCAGTCAGGCAGGGGGGCGCGACCAGTCATGCAGTTTTTTGCCAGATTGCACTGTACAGCCCAGAAAACGTAGATTTGACTCAGTTTGACTTTTTGGGGTGGAAGATTATTATCTTTGATGTAATTATTGTAACTCTAATACACTTTTACTCTTGTTTAACACTTCTAGAAGATTCATTCATGTAAAGGGTAAATATTTAATGCATGGATAGGTTTCCTAAGTTTTAGAGGCAAGTTGTTTTGACTGCCTATTATCTAGTGCTCAGTTTAGAATTAGTTGAAACAGCTCCTAGGAAGCTGAGCTCGACCCCTAGAGGTGGGGAAAGGAGTTAGATCATCTATATTATGCCTTCTCTTGCTCATTTTCATGGTTGGACTCTTGAGGGAGAAGCTCCTATTGTATATTTTACTTGTATCTCTGCAATTTGAGGAAAAGGAAGACCAGGGTTTTGCAGACATCATTGGGATTCTTGTGGACTCTTGTGTTGATGGTGTGTTCTCTTATTGTAATTGTAAGTGTGTTTATGTGTTCCATCTCTTTCTTTACTGCAGCTTATTAAACAAATGAAGTGATAAAGTTTGAATTCATGCTTGCCATGCTCAGCTTTCAAATTTGTTTAATGTTTATGTTTTCCACTGTCTAGAGAGGATTCAAAGTCATCGTTTGCCCTCTTTAGCTTCTTGTTTTTCTTCCTTGATCATCCATCTCAGCTAAAGGCATCAGCACAAACTCCTACCTTGCCCCAAAGACCCACCTGCAAAACCTGAGCTCAATCCCCGCACCCTGAATTGCACTCCCTCCAATTGCCACCAAAAACTCCAAAAACCCCCAAATCAACCTTTTAATCAGTTTACTAGCCTAATATCAGTGTTACCTTTGATTGGTCATCTCGCCCCATTGAAAATTTGCCGAGATAGACCGGAGAGAGCCTTCTCATACCCCGTAGGGCTAGCTACGAGGTGAAATGGTTTGATGTTGCCTTGAAGGTTTACCTTCCTCAACCTAGGGTGAAATATGAAGCGCTAATAGTATCCAAGAGATATAGATCTCACTCTTCATGCTTATACAAATGGAGATTGGGCTGGAAGCATGGATGACAGAAAAAGCACAAGTAGTGGTGCATTCTTTATGGGTTCCGGATTAGTATCTTGGTTCAGCAAGAAACAAAGTTCGATTGCTCTATCTACAGCTGAAGCAGAATATGTGGCTACTGCATCTTATTGCACTCAACTCCTTTGGATGATGCAAACCTTGCAGGACTTTCAAATCACTTACACACCACCTATCTCCATCTTATATGATAATACAAGTGCAATCAACATTTCAAAGAATCCAGTTATGCATTCAAAGACCAAGCACATACCTATCAAATATCATTTCCTCCAGGAACAAGTGCTTGAACAAAAGGTCAAGTTGGAATATGTTCCCTCTAAGGAACAAGTTGCTAATATACTTACCAAACCACTGCCCAGGGAGAGATTTGAATACCTCAAACAGAAGCTGGGAGTAGTTGATGCATCATCTTGCTGTTAAAATTTGTCTGTTTCAGAGAAAAATGGGTGTACGCGAGTTGTCTGAGGAGGATCCACGTACATACGCCGATTTGTGCAGAGAAAATCGCGTATATGGAGGCTTGATGGATATCAATAGGGATAGGCTCTGGTTGAAGATAGTCTGATATGGATCTCACAGAGACCATCTGTCACAGGTTCAAGGGGAGCAGATATACTTCTAATGATGCATTATTGGCATTATCTTAGAAGCTTTTGGTTCTAGTTCACAGCTGTTGTTGGTTTTATGTGGAAAAAATGCAGAGGGAGAACAGAAGGAAATCATGGTTACTGATCTGAATGGTGATTGACACATGATGCTGCTATCAGTTACTGGTGACTTTCATAAGTCTTGTTCTAGATATTTTGTCTCTATGTCATGTATCTCTTTTATGGTGTCAAGGTCATGTAACGGCCTATTTTGGTTTCCACACTCTACCTGGGATAAACAGGTAATATATTTGGTTGTCATATGTAAATTTTTGATGTATCCCCACTTGGTTGGGTGATGGATGTATGTATTGAGTCTTTTGGTGATAGGAAGGTCTTTTATGCCATCATTCTTCTTGAAGAACATCTTTTTGCAGATCTTGCCTACAGTCAAGGGGAGCATGGTCAGCACAGTAGGACAGATATTTCAGCATGTACTCAGGGGGAGCACAACACTTTGCCCTTGATGACAAAGGGGGAGAATGACTTTGAGGATCTTTGGGTTGCCATCAAGTCCAAAGGGGGAGATTGTTGGCATTATGAGGCAAGTGTTTTCCTTGATGGCAAATCACACAAATGATAAATTATCGTGCAACAAAGTTAATTTCAAGTTCACACATTTTTATGCAAAGAAAAGTTTCTTTCATGTAGAGAAAAGTTCACACACTTTCATGCAGAGAAAAGTTTCTTTAATGTAGAGAAAAGTTCACACACTTTCATGCAGAGAAAAGTTTCTTTCATGTAGAGAAAAGTTCACACACTTTCATGTAGAGAAAAAGTTTCTTTCATGTAGAGAAAAGTTCACGCACTTTCATGCAAAGAAAAATTTCTTTCATGTAGAGAAAAGTTCATGCACTTTCATGCAGAGAAAAGTTCCTTTCATGAAGAGAAAAGTTCATGCACTTTCATGCAGAGAAAAGTTCCCTTCATACAGAGAAAAGTTCACGCACTTTCATGGTTGGTTCATGGTATTAGTCCGACAATTTTTGATCCTATGGTTTTGGTCCATGGTATTGCATCCAAAAGTGTTGATCTCATGCACTTTCATGGTTGGTTCATGGTATTAGTCCGACAACTTTTGATCCTATGGTTGTGGTCCATGGTATTGCATCCAAAAGTGTTGATCCTAGGTATTGGGTCCATGGTATTGAATTATTATGGTTTTGGACCATGGTATTGTGGAAGGTCTAAGACTATAAAAGAGGAAGGAGATCATTTGGCAAGGCATCTTCTGAATTATTGAATATCTGATAAAGTGCTAGATTTGGAACACTGTGATGGTGTTATGGTGCAGATCTGGATCTCGATGAAGAAGGAACCTGAGCGCAAGGAGAAGGATAAGTTCTATTGATGGGTCAAAATATTAAGGCTGGAATAGTAGTATCTCTATATGATTTTGATCTGTGATATGTGGCTAATGCTTGATCTATAAATCTGATAATCTGGGTTAAGTAATATCTGAATGTTTGAAAGAATGAATTTATAGATTTGTAAGCAGGTTTCTGAATAGTGAAGTAGCATGCATCTTTTGATTTGTGTTGTAGCTGCTTCTGTTTATTGCTACAGTGTTCTGGGTTCAGAAGTGGGGTGTGATTACTGTTATTATGATATGGGTATAGTCGTCAGAGAAGTGTTTATTTTGATTTAGTTTTGATTGGTGAAAAGGTGATTGGTTGATGTGGAAATTCTTGATGTTTGATTGATGTTATTTGTGGATCCAATCTGAAAATTTATGAAACATGGTCCCTAGAAGAAATATAAGGTTCTAGCCTTCTGTAGGCCAGCACCTACGTACTAGTATCTTGGCTAGTGCAAGAGCTAAGGGGGTTGTAGCTCCCTTCCAACAGAAGCTGGAAAACAAGAGAGGGTTGTAGCTCTTTGCAGGTTGCAGCCTACGTACTGGTAAAGGACTGCACCAGTACTTTGTAAAAAGAAGTTTCTAATTAAAGGAAGATAGAGACGAATTGCAGCAGGTGGCTTTCACCCACATAAGGTTTCCACCTTATATCTTGTGTTCTTTTCTATGATTGACTTCTTCTCTATTTTACTGTCTCTGGTTACTGGTTATTTGATTCTGATACACAGATTAATAATCAACTTCTGAAAGATAAAGTAAATTATAAGTTTGCATTGTATACATGGGTTTCGTTCTACATAGTTGCGTATATACGTGGTTTTAATTAACCGAAGTAGCGTATATTATCTGGATTTGAAAAAGGGAATATTTGACTTGATAATATTGATTCACCCCCCCTCTCAGTATTATTTCCAACAATATCTGTTTTACAATTGTCAAGCAAATTTCCTAATTCAGCCCTACTTATTGCCTTGGCTACAAACATATTAATCCTAGACATGATATGGTCTCTTACATTTTTCCTAGTTCTTTCTTTACCTCTTGAAATGTGTATGTATAACTCACAAATATCCCCAAATGATAACTAAGAAGTATCTCCCTTACCCATCAAATTGAGAAGATAAATCCACTCATCTATGATGGATTTTAATAAGAGAGCTTTCAAATTTTCTTCATCTAGAATATGCATTTTAGCGCTTTTAACATTATAAGAAAATCTTTCAATCAAATATTCAAGATTTTTATCTTCTTTTTGCATCATTTAAAGACTTCATCTTTAATATTATGGGGCATATAGGAATCCTTATATTTATCTAAGATTGTGTTGTGGCCAGTAACAACCCCCCTTCTTATTTAGTGTTATTTCTAATACTAAATAAGTGGGGGCCCTTAGTAAAAAAAATTAAAAATCAATTAGTACTTGAATTTCCTTTTTCAATAAAACTTACCATCATAAACTTAGGAGAATAACCTTTAAAAATAAAAAAACCTAAGTTTTATCATAAAGTAGAATTATTCCTTAGGAAATATCACATCGCAAAAAGATAATGGATACCTCCTTACAAGCAAGAGTCTAAGATTGCAGGTTTGCGATGCGAAACTACACATTAAGAAAACATTTATCGCATCGCATGTCTAAAAAATCACTTACGTTGAAAAACCTCAAACTGCCGATATGCGATGGCGCATATCGCAAATCACATTTTCGCAGAAAACAGATTAATGAATGATTGACATATATTGTGCTCCAATGAATTTGCAATATAGCGATATAGTGATATTACGATATTGTGATGTTGCAATTCTACGATGTTACGATTCTGTGATGTTGCGATTCTGTGATGTTGCGATTCTGCAATGTTGCGATTTTGTGATTGTGCGATCTACGATGTTGCGATTTGCGATATTGTGAAGAAAATCACAAAATCGCTTCATCACAGATCTTTTGGGATCGTGGTTCGAAAAGGTATTTTCCATAAACTGAGACCTGGTTATGCACTTTAATGCTAATTAGTGAGTTAGTTTCCAGTCATTAATGGAATATGGTTTTCTGCTTATCAAAGAGTCATTTCACGTAAGTTGGTGTATTTTATATGTCTTCAGCATTTAAAACTTTCCCATCACCTTTCCTTATCATTATTCTCACTTGTAAATTGCAAGAACGGAGAATAGAGAATTATACAATGTAGTATACAGGATATTATGGGGAAGAAGGGCAAAGCTCCGAGCTCTGACGACAAAGAAATGACACCCTTGTATACAGACACTAACTATAACAGAGACGCTGGTATTGCTACTTGGGAAAGCATGTATAGTCTACTTGAGGAAGAGAATCCCAAAGTGATGGAAGTTATGGCTACTGTAGGCTCACATGGTTCTTTTGAGGCATCCATTATAGATTTAGCTTGTTCGTTTTTGCACCGGATAGCAGTGATACCCAAGATTCTCCCATACACAGACATGGTTAAATGAGTATCGGACAACGCTGACATAAAAAATAGACAATTTAAAACTCAGGGTCAAGAGTTTACAGAATCATTATTTTCGCAAAATTTGAGCTTTATATCCCCTAAAAGAAAATGCGCAAAAGGTGAAAAATGCACCAAAGAAGCCCAGATCAAGAAACGAAGGCAGTTTTTGAGCAAAACCTCTTGAAAGGGAAAGCCTCTAATTGCTCAGTCACCTGTAAGCCCAAAAATTTGTAAAAAGAATGCTAGAGGTTAAATAAAAAAGTAAAACTCGAATCCTAAAACCAGTGGTATTTGTCAGAAATATCTTCAAAATGGTATGTATATATGCTCAACAACTGCAGAGAGGCTGGAGATAGAAGGCTCAAGAAAAGGCAGAATCAATCCAAAGGTTAACTAAGTCGAATTGGGATTCTTGCAGGGCATATTTGGTAAAACCACACATCTAGTGCATGACTCTCAAGTATATCACCAATTCTGCAAAGAAGATGGCGCTAGCTCTTGCCGATTCTATTTTCATAGCACAGCTAAAATTGGAAGTCGTTCAGCTAACTCTTCTCAAGAAAATACTAAATTCTTGCAATTTCAAGGATTAGATACATAAATAGTTAGTTGTTAGTTTTAATTTTAGATTCATTTTCAGTTTTAATTTTGTTTTATTTTTTCCATAAATGAGGATGGTCATTTAAACTGCATCCTAAATTTTTGTAATAAGTTATTTTTAGAATTAGTTAGTAGTATTTAAACCCTTCTCATGCATTTAGAGAAGGGTCCTGAAATTTGTCAAAAACTTATCCCCAGAACATGTGCTTTTGTACCCTCTGAGGAGGTTTTGATAAATGAATGGAATGGGATTTATTGGTATCTGTATTTAATATCTGCTACTGATGTTTCACTTTTCTATTCTTAGTGGATGTTGGATTAAGAAGAGATAAATCATTATCGCTTGAAGCTCATGAGTAGAACTAGTTATAAATGGTACTCCTATCTCTTAACTATTTCTTCCTTTGTGTTAAAAGTGATATTTATGCTCAATTGTTTATATATTGATGCATGACTGCTTGAGTTATCATTTGGCACTTTTGTATGGTGATAGCTATTTATTTATGCTTAATGTATGAGTAACTTATTATGCAATATGTTTTTTGCAACTGTTTCATCTAAATTTTTATATGAAGTGGTTCATCTTTATTGAATTCTTTTCTCATAACAGTTGAATGATATTGATTACCAATTGTTATTTGAAATCATTTTAGATCGCATGATAGAAAGATTACACCCTGGGTTAGTGTAGGATTATATATTTCTTCTTATTAGAATAAAATTTGCATGTTATTAGATTAGAGTTAGAATTAGAGAATCTCACTTAGGAACTTTTAGAAAGGAAATATCAATTCTTCAAACACACACACATGAATTGGGAAATTGGTCCCATATCCCCAGTCAAACCCATTATACCAAACGGAAAAGGAGCTGCTAACCAAGGTCCGGACCGGGTGGGTATCCCCCTTGTTGTAGACCCGATTTTCAGGGCTTCAACATATTTGGTGCTAGAAGGAGGGCCTCGAACTATGAAGTAAGTCTAAATCTAAATACCATTATAAGAGTAAATCACCCTCACCATCTCCCCCGACTTCTCCATTGCATTTAGAATATTTAAATCCAGAGCCAGAAGTCGCAAGAGCAATAGCCACTACTACAAACCCTGACATTTCAGAATAATCTACTATTGAACCTACTGAAGTTGAATCTTTGATTCACAAACTTCAGTGATTTTCTATATCACCTCAAAGATATAATAAATCTCAAGGCAGCGTGACTTCGGAATATAACCCTGCTCATCCTCTTACCAGATTAAAGAGTGAAAAATTTGGTGTTCAGCCAACTGAGTTACCTCTACTTACAAGAAAGAGAGCAAGGAAATCTCCTAAAGGGTCCGATAGTGAGACTCTTTCATCATCATCATCCATCTCAACCTCTCCACCAGCGAAGTCAACCATCCACTCCTCCAATTCAGATCATTTTCCACCAGTCCACTGGAAATCACACATCTCCTTCTCAATCATCTGGAGTCATAATATCCTCATCTTCTCAACCGTAGGGATCATCTTTTGCACTTTCTTCTGTTAATAGATCAGCGATGGCCCAATCTCCATGGAATAACCGAGGGGCAGTCTTAATGCCTGCACCCTTGAGTCAGCTACCGGCCCATCCTGAAAAATGGCTACCTAAGTTTAATCCTGAGGCAGGTATGCTAGCGGAAGAACATATAAATAACTTTATGCTATCCATAAATCTCAATGGAGTTACCAATGAAGACGTTGTTGTTTTACTTTCTCCTTATACTCTGCAAGGAATAGCGGATCATGGTATTTTTCATTACCATCTGGATCTATCACTAGTTGGAATATCTTCCAAGAACAATTCCTTATTAAGTTTGGTGATGATAGGTCTACAGTGGCATTGATCAACGACCCATTTAACCTTAGGGCCGAGTCAAAAGAACCTATCAAAGATTTCAATTCATGTTTCAATAAACTGTTAAACAAAATTCCTACTACTTCCAAGCCCAGCAAAGAAGTACGAAGTGAATGGTACATCACTGCTTTACCATCAAACATAGAAATGTTTATTTATAGGGCTAACAAAACAAATTTAGCCGAAAATATGAAATAAGTAATAGCAGTAGAGAAATGTATTATAGCCCTAGAAAAGAAAAACATGATAGAAGAACGAAAATCCAAGAAGGTTTCTTTCAAGGAAGATCCCAAGAAAAAACAATCGAAATACCCATTCGATTTAGAATGATTAAAAAAAGTTTTGAAAACCATGTCTAACGAGATGGTCGACATTAAGAAACAAGTGGCAAAAACTTCTTCTAAAAAGCCGTACAGACCTATTAAAAAAAACCCTTTGACCGATTCCAAACCCCCAACGCTATTACAAGTGTTGAATTTGAAGAAGAAGAAGAGGAAATTGCTACTGAAGAACATACCAATGAAGAAGAAGTTGTAGAGTTACAAGGTATGTGGAATTTCATCCTCCCAGATGAAGAGGATCAAGAGGCATCCCCGGTTAGTACTCGCAGTAGAAATCAACTTGATCCTCCTTAACCTACACCTAAGCCAAAGAGCGCAAGCTCGATGACTAAGGATAAAGTCACAACCAAGAAAACGACACCTAAAGCGACTCAAACTAGCCCAGTCCAAATAGACCCATCGACTCCATCTAAAATGCTGATCGTTTCAGATGAAATGGAGTATAATGTCATAGAAGACATGAAAAAGACTAGGGTCAATATCACTTTTTACGAATTGAGCAAGTTAAAACACCAACAAAAGATACGTTTGAAAGAATTACATGCTATACTAGTTGCACCTTTGTCCGCCGTTGTAATTTCTCAAGCTTCCCATGACATGGGAAGACATCCAGCTAATGCGATTAATAAAGTTTATCCAAACAATATCACCTTAATTGGAGGAAGATCGAGATCTCATACTCACCCATTTCTTCTCACTTATGAAATTTTCAATAAAAATTTGCATAATTGCTTAGTGGATTCTAGAGCTTCATCGAATATTTTACCAAAGTCAATATGTGCAAAATTGAACGTTCAACCACAAAAATATGTTGTGTGCATAGTTCAATTAGATCGATCATAAGTCGAAGTGATTGGCGAATTAAATCAGTTTACCATAAGGCTGTCATCCAACCCAAAGGTATGTCAAGTTATCAACATTTTAGTTGTTGATATTCTGGAATTTTATGGCTTAATTATTAGTAGAGATTGGTCAGAAAAACTTCATGGATACTTTGCAACTAACCGGTCACACATGTGGCTCCCTTACAATGGTAAACCAAATCAAATAAAATTTCAGTGGGAAAGACATCAGAAATACATAGTAACAACACTGGACGGAGAACATGAACTAGTAGCATACAACAATAACATCATTGGCAACTACTCAATAGATTCTTTCTTAGGAAATTTTAATGCTCATACTTCACCTTACTTAGAACCTTTTTTTTATCTCAAGTAGAAAATTTCTCTCAAACAGATAGTTCTAAATGTATTAATTTTATAGACAGTCCTGTAAATAAATCTTTATTTTGGAAATTATTTTTTGACAGTTCTAAGTCTAACGAAGGAGAAGGAGTAGGATGCGTGTTAATAAGTACAGAGGGAGATAAAACTATGCTAACTTGCAGACTCAAATTTGATTTCACCAACAATACCGCAGAATACGAGGCTTTAGTACAAGGATTATACAAAGCAATTCGATTAGATGTCAAATACCTTCGAGTTTTCGGAGATTCTGAAATTGTAATCAGACAAGTACGTAATACTATACATTGTTTATCAAGTCATTTAATACATTACCAATATTTAGTTCAAGATCTGATTGAACACTTTATAGCATTTAATATTTCATCAATTCCCAGACTCCAAAATGCTAGTGCAGATCTCTTAGCTAACGTAGCTTCCAAGCTCATTCCTTCAGAAGATTTTAGCCCTGATCGATTTTCAATTGAATTAATTTTTAGACCATCTATTCTTGATAACATTACCAATTAGAGGACGATGATCCTGATATCATGAGTTTCCTCACATCTGAAGGATCCTACACCAATCAAATAATTAACGAAGACCAACATGACCAACAATTGCAACAAGATAGCACTAACAATGCCATACCTAAGTCAGTAGTCAAGTTAGAAGACCTTTATGATTTGAAAGATTGGTTTAAAAGATCTACCAATTCAAACTCCAAAGTTCAACTTTGAACTATGGATTAGTAAATCTAGGAACTAATACCAAACCACAGAATATCAATCTAGGCCTTGGTCTAGCTCCTAAAGAAAAATTAGCTTATATTCGTCTTTTGAGACAATACAAAAGTGTCTTTGCTTGGAATTACGATGAACTCAAAATGTACGATACCTCCATCATCCAACATACTATTCCAATGATAGACAAGGAAAAACCTATCCAACAAAAGTTGAGAAAGATCCATCCCAATCTAGAAAACCAGATCAAATCTGAACTCAATAAGTTATTGAAAGCCAAAATAATTTTTCCCATTCGACATTCCAAATGGGTTTCCAATATTGTCCCTATTAGAAAGAAAAACAGAGACATTAGAATCTGCATTGACTTTCAAAATCTTAACAAAGCCTGCCAAAAGGATAATTTTCCTTTGCCTCCCATGGAACAAATACTGCAAGTAGTTGCGGCATCAGAATTAATGTCATTCCTGGATGGATTCTCAGGATACAATCAAGTGTTAGTACATCCCGATGATCAATTAAAAACCACATTCAAAACTAAATGGCACACATATGCATATCAAAAGATGCCATTTGGTCTGATTAACGTTGGTGCCACATTTCAGAGAGCCATGGATATCACATTCAAGGGGTTAGTTAATAAATTAGTGGTAATATATTTGGATGATATAACTGTATATTCCAAGAAACAAAACAATAATCTTAGACATTTAAAACAAATCTTCCAACATTTTCAAAGCTATGGAATTTCACTTAACCCGAAAAAATCATTTTTCGCATTAAGTGAAGGAAAACTTCTCGGATTCATAGTGTCAAAATCTAGAATTCACATTGATCCTGAAAGAATCAAGGAGATTTCCACAATACCCCTACCTCACAACAAGAAAGCCATGCAATATTTTCTTAGCCAAATTAACTTTGTAAAGAGATTTGTTCCATATTTTTCAAGAATCATGTCTCCTTTACAAGCAATGATTAAAAAGAACTCAAACTTTAAATGGGGCCAAGATGAACATGAGGCATTCAATCTGATTAAACAAGAAATTGTTAATGCTCCATATTTAGCAACTCCAGATTTTTCCGATCCTTTTATTTTATATACATTTTCCTCTGATAGATCATATGCGACGATACTCACTCAAGCAAGTCAAGAAAAGGCAGAAGCCCCAATTGCTTTTTTTAGTTCCAATTTACAAGGGGTTGAGTTAAATTATTCAGATGTGGAGAAACAAGCTTATGCTATTTTCAAAGAAATTAAATATTTCAGACCTTTTTTACTCAAAACACATACAAAAATGATAGTACCATTTACAGCAGTAAGAAATCTTCTAGTATAGAAGGATGTGGGTGAGAAAAGAGCCAATTGGGTTACTGTCTTACAGGAAGATGACGTAGAAATCAAACTAGCAAGTATTGTAAAAGGTCAAGGCTTTTGCAAAAATGCTGGCCGGAGCATCATTTATGTCTGAAATTCTATCTGCAGAGATACAAATGTACGAGGTAAGCCTAAATGATGTTGAGTCATTATATGTTGATATCATTTATTATTTAAAGAATGGATACACTCCTTCAAACCTCGATCGTACCAAGAAAAGAACTTTAAGGTTCAAAGCCAAACAATATCAGCTCATAAATGATGTCCTTTTTAGAATAAATTATGATTATGTTCTCCTTAGATTTCTTGAGAAATATGAAGCTAAAAAATTCTTGCAGGAACTCCACGATGGGCCAGTAGGTGGACACTATGCTAGAGATGCTACTGCTCATAAAATCTTATGCGCAGGCTATTACTGACCCACATTATTTAAAGACTCGCATAACTACGTGAGGAAATGTAAAGTCTATAAAACCACTATTGGGAGACAAAAGAAACCATCCTTGCCACTACAACCAATTAACATTGAGCAGCCTTTCAATCAGTGGGGATTGGATGTAATAGGTGAGATCGTTCCTCACTCTTCTGAAAAACATACATATATCCTTACAGCAATAGATTACTTTACTAAATGGGTAGAAGTAGTTCCACTCAAGACGGCTAATGCTGAACATATCATCGAGTTTATAGATCAGTTCATAATCACCAGGTTTGGACTGCCTTCTACTTTAATGTTTGATAATGCATCATATTTTTCTGGTAATGCAATGACTAAATTTGCACTCAAAAGGGGTTTCAAGCTTAAATACTCCACCAATTACTATCCATAGGGGAATGGATTAGCTAAATCTACAAATAAAAACTTAATCAGAATTATTAAGCGAACCATTGACCAAAATCATAAAAATTGGCATAAGTCTTTAATATATGCTTTATGGGCAGATCGAATAATGCAGAAAGCCTCCATCGGCACTTCCCCCTTCAAATTAGTTTATGGGAAAGAAGTGGTTCTTCCGGTTATCACTCAGGTTGTTCCCTGGCTCCTAAGGGAATACGACTGAGGTAACCACTAACCAATCTTTTAGATGCAGGTCCTAGCCTACCTGCAACCAAAGAGGGCTCTCTCTTTGAAATTTAGCTTTGTTTTGGTGAGATTTTAGGCCAGTTATGATGTACAGAGTTTTGTTTTAAGTTTGGTTGGATTGTGTTTCCAAATAGAGGTGGCATGTAGAGTGTGAGAAGTTCAGACCATTGGGTTAATGGAGTCAATGAATGTGAACTGCTGGGTGTGATTTCTTTGGTAAAGAGGGAACTATAGAGCAGGATAGCTAAACATGGAACAATCTTCAAGCTAGAATTAAGATGAAATGAGGTCAGGGAGTGAAAGGCAATTAAGAATCTTTCATTATGCTAACAGAGGGAAAATGAATGAATATTACTAAGGAGCAGCTAAGAATTCCTTAATTATATTCAAAGTGCAAGAACCAGGGAGACAAGAGCAATAAAGAATTCTTACCTATGCTAGTCCTGAAGAAAACATAAAAAATGATAGAAATTGAGCACAGAGTACAACGAAGAAAATTTTGGGCTATTCTCTTTTCCTGCAATTTAGAGTATGATACTTAGATGATATAAAAAACACAGAAATAATAACACAAGAGTTGGAAACACTTATTGGTCCATGAGGTAACACGAGAATTCTGTAATATGTTCTGCTGCCATCAAATCCACAACTAGCCAATTCATTAGCAAAGCATTCCAACAATCTTTATTCAAAAAGGTTCTCTAAATTTATAGCGCAAGTCCAGAATGATATTCACCAACCAACCCTTAATACATCGCTTGGGGAGGTAATTATATGACAAAATATGTACAAAAAACATCTCATAAAAGCTCTGAGATAATATCTAAGTTTAACCTAACGTAATTTACAAGAAAGGTAAAAACAACTAGCTTATGCTGTGCTGGAGGCAGGTCCTTCAGAGTTTAGCTTATAGGTGTCCTTTGTAGCTCTGTGCCAACTGTCTGTAATAACTATCCTTTTGACTTCTGATTTTCTCCTCTTAGTCAGCTTCGGTGTTCATTAATTCTAATTTTGTTTAGCTTTTAATTCTCCACTGATACTCTTTGACTTGTTTGGATCCTCTTTAATGCTCCTCTGATACCCTTTTTTGCTGAACCGCCTTGCTTACCACTATATGGCAGAATAGGACTGCTATCGTGTCTTCTTTGTTTCTTTTTCTGTGGGCTAGGAAGTCCTTCAGCACTGGCTCAAACAATATCAAAAGGAGGAGGAGGACTGTACAATGGCAACTTCGGTTGAGGCTACGAGCTCATTGTCCGGAGCTTTTTTGGTCGGACGCGGTCGAAATGGCTTAATATGCAATCTTGGTTCCTTTGCACCTGGAGCACGCATGAGTGCTGAGTGAAAATATAACAAAATAACTTCTTTACCCCTTTAATTGGCAAAAGTGATTTTAGGCGGGAGATTCTTGATTTGAAGGACGGGAGCGATCATTGTTGAATGAAATGGATGGATGAGGGCCGTTGGATCATGGAAGGGCGAATCAGACGGCTAAGGAGAAATTGCAATATCACGTCGGTGAAGGGCAAGGGGTTAGGAACCTTTATCTATATGTGATAGGTGATTTTGCGATATGCGATTGTGATATCGCATCGGGGGATCGCATAGCGGATGGTAAGGGACAAAGCCTTAAATGTGCGTGATAATGCGATGTGATATGGGATTGCGATATGCGATAGCAATATCGCATCAGGGAATCGCATAGCGGATGGTAAGGGAATAAGGCTTAAATGTGCGCGATAATGCGATGCGATATGGGATTGCGATATGCGATATCAATATATGCCGTTGGATGTGCGGGAGTTAATCGGACGGCAGACGGGCAATTGCAATATCGTGTCAGCGAAGGACAAGGGTTTTTGGAGCCTTCACATATATGCGATACGCGATAATGCGACGATGCGATCGGATCGGGGAATTTCATTGAAAAAAAAAGAGGCAGTAGGTCAACACTATGATTTTCGATTTGTGATTTGAATCACATCGCAGGAGGTCAATGGATGCGGGGAGGGTTCTTAATAAGTTTCAAATAAACTCAGTAATTCCCAAAGAACATACTTATGGTTATATTTCAACCAAGGCAGGGACACATATTTATATGGGGATTTTTATTTTATTTTTAATACGGGGAGGAAAATAAAGTGGGATTTATATAATAAAGTTAAAAGTTAATATGAATTTCGACTGAAAGCGCCAAGTTTAATGTTAGGAAACTTAGGCTTTAAAGGGAAAAAGAATTTATACAAGAAATATCAAATGTTATGGAATGTGGTTAGCGATACAGTGATATCAAGAAGATCTTAATATCTCTGGGGAAATTAGTAAATGATTTGGGGAAAGGTTAGGGGAATTAGTCATGCCTCGCTTAAGCCGGTCCAAGGGAATCTGCTTTGTACCTGTGATGAGAGTAAATTTAACACTTTGAGACACAAAATTTATGACAAGTCTCATTCTGCAACATCAAAACTGCCTACCCTGCCTACTTTGCCTAACATTTTTTCTTCTTTCTTCTTGGGTGCATTTGGACTAGCAAACCCTGATTTTCTTCTTTTCTTTTGGCTGTCCTCCTATCTAAATCTATCCTTATCTCTTCCAGGGGCTCAGATTAAGCAGTTGAGCACCCTTGTTTCTCTACCTATCAAGTGATCTGCCAAGATTAAATAGTTTAGACAGATTTTAATTCTCTATCTCTAAAACAAGAAATTTAAACCTAGAAAGGCCAAGATTAAGCTGTTTGGCCTTCCCTTAATTGTGACAAAATTATTGATTGCATGATTTGAAATTCCTCAAAAATGGAACAGTAGTGGCATTTTAGCTAGCACACTTTCCTGGCCTTTTGATTGGGGTTCACTTCTTTTATTTTTCTCTTGGCCAATTCATTCTTCTTTTTGCCCTTTGATTTTTCTTTTAGGGCATACCCTCTTTATATTTTTTAAATTTTTTTATTTTCTTGGAAATATGGAACCTTTTCCGCATGGAAAGGATGAAATATTTGGCATTTCCACAGTCAATCATGAAAAATGACACCTATTGGTATAGGAACCTAACAGTGGCTCCACTTAGGGATGGCTTTTCCTGGTGAAAAGTCACGAACAGCAGGTCAGATTACCTTATATTCGACTGTTGCTGTAATCTGAAATTTGATTTTGTTGTAAACAAACAAAACTGTATCACTACAATATGTATGTTTTTCCCATAAGCTGAATGAAAAAATTGCAGCTTTGTCTCTGCTAATCTTGTTTGAATATTTTCCATTAATTTGCAGCTCCCAAGTATTCTTTTCCAATTTTATCTGATAAACTCAAACTGTAACTCTGATAGGTGGCACAACTTTCTGCCTTTTCCCTCAAAAATCTACTGCATTTTATTGTCTATCTTATTGTTCTAAACAAAGTGCAGAAAATAAACAGTAATATGTACAAACTATGGTGCTAATTTTTTTCAACAAACAGGGTCAAAATATTGCTTGAGCATTCGCCCATTGACAGGGCCATCTTCAACTTCTGTGCCATCCAGGCTTCTCAAAAAATAGGTGTTGTTTCCTTGTACAACTTGAATGACATAAGGTCCCTTCCATAGGAAATCAAATTTGCCATGTTTCCCTTTATCCTCTCTTATAGAATCCCACTTTAACACTTTATCCCCAATGAAGAAATCCTCTGCTTTGGTTCTTTTATCAAACACCTTTTTCGGTTTTTCTTGTAAAATTTGAGTTCTCTGGTATACATCCTCTCTTGTCTGCTGCAAGTGAATAGTTTGATTGATCCTTCTCTAAATATCATTAGGTTCGGCTTGTATTTCTTGTAGTAGCTTGATCACTAGGATTCCCAAAGATGAAGGGAATCTTGCCTCCATGCCATAAACCAATTCATATGGGCTTGTTCCAATGGATCTTTTGGTGGTCAATTTGTCTGCCCATAGTGCACTTACGAGCTTTTTGTGCCAATTCTTTTTATTCTCCTCCAAGACTTTCTTGATGATATTGATCAAACTTTTGTTGGATGACTCAGCCAGACCATTACTTTGAGGGTAATAGGCTATGGAGTGACCTAAGGTAATGTGGTATTTGTGGAAAAAAATGATCATTCTCTTGGATTTAAAGGCAGTAGCATTGTCTGTGATAATTTTTTCGGGACAGCCACATCTAGACAAGATGTTGGTTTCTAGGAAGATGATTGAGTCATTGGCTTGCCTACAAGGGATGGCCTCTATCCACTCAGTAAAGTAATCTGTGACCGTCAAAATCCACTTGTGTTGGCCAAAGGATGATGGGTGGATCTCCCCAATGAAGTCTAAATGCCATTGTTGGAATGGTTTTTCAGTTGAAATGGGTTTGAGGGGCAAAGGTAGCAGCTTTTTCTTGCCTTCAAAAATTTGGCACTTGTGGCAAGAGGTTACAAACCTTTTAACATTAGCAAAGAGGGTGGGCCAATAAAAACCAGCTCTTAGAATCTTGTCAGTAGTAGATTTCCAATACAAGTGCCCTCCATAGTCCGCTGCATGAAATTCCTTAAGCACTTTGTCAGTTTCTTCCAATGTTAGGCAATTCAATAAAATGCTCTCATGATTTTTCCAAAATAAAACATTGTCTATAATACAAAACTTTGAAGCTTTCATTTTCAAAAATCTCTTTTTAGTTTTGGACAACCCTGGAGGAGCTTGTAGGTTTAACAATACAAAACAAATGTCAGCATATCAAGGTGATTGTAAAAAGGCTTGATTGATCTGTGGAGTCGCCATCTCCTGTTCGTTGTCCAGTTCATTGATGTCAAGGGCTTGAAAATTTGTTTCAGTCATCAGTTTGGCTAATCCTTGTCCTTTTATCAGTTTAGTGGGCTTGATTTCAATGTCATATTCTAGGATATTGGCAATCCATTTGCCCCTTTTACCCTCAATTCCTTCTTGAGTTAAAATGTCTTTGACCACTGCATTTGGAACATATGCTATGACATGTGAGTACAAAATGTAAACTATGAAATCTTTGATGGCTTTTACAAGGGCATATGCTTGTTTTTCCATGATTTGATACTTTAAGGGGGCATCTCTAAGGACTTTGTTGAAGAAAGCAATGGGCTTTTCACATCCCTGGTCATCTTTTTGTAATAGGACAGCAACAATGGTGTGCTCAGATGCAAAGGAAAAAATCATGAAGTCTCTATCAAATTTCGGGCTTGTGAGGACTGATGTTTTTGTTAGGGCTGTTTTGATGTCCTGAAATGCTTGTTTGGCTTCTATTGTCCATTTGACTTTAGAATCTTTCTTCAGCATATTATTCAATAGTCTTATCAGCTCGGCCAAATTGGGAATGAATCTTCTTAGGAAATTGATCTTCCCTAGAAAAGCTTACAGTTCTTTGATTTTTATTGGATGAGGGACTTGGAGGATAGCTTGAATTCTGTTTGGGTCAATCCTAATGCCATATTTTGAAATAATGTGACCTAGAAGTTTGCCTTCCTCTAAGCCAAACAGGGACTTCTTTGGGTTTAATGATATGCCATATTTTCTGCAAGTTAAGAATACTCGTCTCAGATGTTTTAAATGTTCTTGGTCTAATTTTGAAAATGGAGTAAGATCATCAAGGTAGGCTACTAAGAAATCATGGATTTCTTTGGCAAAGGCTATGTCCATTTCTCTTTGAAAAGTGGCCCCTGCATTTTTGAGTCCAAAAGGCATTTTAACATATTTGAAAGTACCCCAAGGTGTTGTGAAAGTAGTTTTGTCCTGATTGTCTGGGTGAACTAAGATCTGATTGAAACCTGAAAATCCATCTAACAGTGAAATTCTGGAAGACCCTACTACCCTTTGTAAAATATGGTCGATCTTGAGTAAGGGGTAATGGTCCTTAAGAGAGACTTTTTTTAATTTCTCAAATCAACACACAATCTTATCTCTCCACTTTTCTTTCTAGTAGGCACTAGATTTGAAATCTATTCTGAGAACCTAATTTGTGTAATGATACCAGCTTCATACATACATTTAACTTCCTTTTCAATGAGTGGGAGGAGGACAGGATTCACCCTTCTCAGCTTTTGTTTAAAAGGTTTTTGATTCTCTTTCAAAGGTATAGTATGTTGGATGACTGGAGTATCATAGGATTTGAGGTCCTCATAACTCCAGGCAAAAACATCTTGGAACTCTTTAAACAAGTCAATGTATTTTGGCTTCTGATCGACAGGCAACGATTTGGATAGTTTTATCATTTTGGGGTTTTCTATGGTTCCAATGTTACAGTCTTCAATTGCAGCATTTAAGGGTTACATCTTTGGCTTTCTAGGGATATCATTTGAATCAAATATGTCTTCTAAGGGAGTCAAGCCTGTGGGAAAAAAATTGTCTTTTAGCTCAATTACTTCAGCTTCTGCCTCAACTATTTCATCAAAATTCATTTGTTTGAGCTCTTGTACATTTTTGTCATCAAAAGTGGTAGGGTGTAAAATTTGTTTAGCTATCTCAGCTGATATAGTTTGCTCATTTTTGCTTACCACTTGTTGTGGGTTATCCATGGTATTTGCATCAATGTTTAGGCTTGATAAATCTTGTTGTAAGGTGAGGAAATTATTTATTTGTGTGTCATTTTCAAAGACTTGCCAATTCTTGACATTATCTAGGACTGCAGGCCTATGTTTGATTTCGGCTGTGAAATGGTGGTAAGGCTCAAATGGTAGCTTGCATGTGATGGCAAAAGTTGCCAAGCTATGTGCATGTAAATTGTGCTCTCTTGAGATTTTGGTAAGTTGAGATTCTAAGAAGGTATTAAGTATTTCAGTGGCTGCACCTCTATAAGCTCTCAACCTATTATCATTTGTGACAAAATTTCCCTTCATTTGCTGTATAACCAGATCTGAGTCTCCTAGAATTGAAACTTTTGTTGCCCCTAGTGTTCTGATCAATTTGAGACCCAACAAAAGGGCTCCATATTCTGCCATATTGTTTGTACATCTAAAATTTAACCTATATGCATGACCTTCAGCATGATCAGTTTGCATGTTGTGGATCCACACCCCTGCCCCTACTCCTAGTTTGTTTACTGAGCCATCAAACTCTAAATACCATAGGGTTTCATGTTCCTGACTAGCATTGGGAGTTTTAGAAAACTGTATAATGGGCATATTGGGTTCTTGTGAATCATTTGTTATGTCACTTTCATTTGTTTTGTCAATCATATCAAGGATTTTCTGATTTTGGACAAAAGTCTCTTTATCTGTGCTTTGTGTTGCTTCCAAGAATTTGGCATCCATTTTGGGACAAATATCAGCATTGTATAAAAAAAATGAATCCAAGTCAGAATGGATAGAATAAATGGGAAAGTTTTGGGGCTTTTCTTGACTGCTGACCACATATTTCATCAATGTTTCTCCGTAAAATCTCTTTGGTTGCCCAAAGGCTGAAATAGTGGCATAGGACATGTCTAATTGCAAATATCCTTGGAGTTTGGCCCCCCAAGATCTTGACAAAAGCATACCATATTTGGGTGGAATATCAACTACCACCACATCCATCAGGATTGTTTTGGTTGGGTATTGGACCAAGGACACACATAAATCTTTGATTAGGCCTAGACACCTGACTTGACTGGAATCAAATGAGAACAAGTCTTTGTATGGTCTAGTGATATCTAGGTCTAGTTTCTCCATTACTGATTTGGGCATTAGGTTGTGGGAAGCCCCAGAGTCAAACATTGCATTGTGTAACACTTTGTCATGGATGTTTAAACTAACATAAAAGGATGGAACACCTCCATTTACTGTTTTACCATTGATTTTAGGACCAAAAATCAACTCAGGTTGATCATCCAAGACATTAACAACATCTCTATTCTCTGGCATTTGTAGTGACCTATTGATTTGATGTCTATATACATCATGTTTGGCAAGCTCAAAGAGAGGAATAGCTATTTTCAATTTACCAATTTCTGCTTCTAAATTGAAGGGTTTCTCCAATTGCCTCTTTGTGTTGTGACTAGCAGATTTTTCCTTTTCAAATGCATTTTGAGTGATCTTTTCTTGATTTTCATTGTTGTTATGGACTATTTGTGTTTTGGAATTACTTTCAGGAGTGCTGTTTAAGTTTTCTTTTGAGGAGGGGAATGAGGATGGCTTATCCCTGAAGGTCTTGATATCTGATACATCTTCCATAGTAACTTATTTTAAGTTGGGATCTGTTTTATCAGAAGGTTCTGTGAGGACAACTTTGTATTTTATTTTCTTTGGCTGTTTAGTATCCTTTGGTTTGATAGGTTCAGGTATATCTATGGTTCTACTTCTCAATTTGTATTGCTTGTGAACCTCATATACTGCTGCATCATAGCCTTCCCTAAAGTCAAACGATTCTCCGGACTTGGTTTGGAATTGATTAATATCATGATCATCTTGGTCTTCTTGGGTTAGAAAAATTTGTTGCTCACCATTCAAACCCATCAAGTTGATATGAGGGTCATCGGTTGGTTCACTAGATGTTGATGCTTCGGCATAGTTTTCTTGAAAGGGAGGTCTGATGTCTCGGTCGGGTCCAGCCCTTCCAACATTTGGATTTTGATGTTTTCTAAAGTTTGGGTTTCTTACAGTATTACTTTGTTGTCCTTCCCATGATGATTTTCTTTCAATGGTTTCCACTCTATCTCCAAGTTTGTCCATACCCTTGATGATTGCATCCAATTTTTGTTCAAATGCTGAAGGTTCTTCTTTAAAAGTAATTCTTCTCTCAACTCTTGCTCTATTTTTCTTGGCAATCAAGTTTTCCTCCACACTGACAGCTATATTCTGTATGTCTTCTAAGGTTTGAGGGGCTCTTTCCTTAATTGATATGCCATGTTAGAATCAAATCCATTAGGGAATTTGATCAAAGCTAGATCAGGTGGAGGTCTAAGGTTTTGTGGGATGGCATTGTAAACATTGTTGAATCTAGCACAATAGTCTAAGACAACTTCTTGTGGGCCTCTTTTTATAATGTCATATTCTGATAGAATGTGTAGTGGGTCTTTTTTCTTTTCCCATCTGTTTAGAAATGTTTGGTAAAGGGCATCTGGATCAGCTATAGAATTTGCATTAAGTGCTCTAAACCAAGTTCTTAGTTCACCAGTTAGACTTTGGAAAAAAATCTTCATTATTACATCATCATTATCTATTTCATAATTCTCAAAATAGTCTTGCATTTTCTTGGTGTGTTGCAGGGTTGTGTAAGAGCCAGCACCATCAAAATATGTGATTTTGGTTTGATAATCTTGAGGCATAGCTCCTAGGTTTCTGGGTAATTGTAAAGGGGCATAGCGATTCGCCATATTTACAGGAATGAATGGAACAGTAGGAAGAAATGGAACAACCGGAACAGTTAGGATGGAAGACGAAATATGTATAGTGGATGGAGGTGTAAAGAAGGTGCTTTGAGAAGTGGACGATGAACTAGGAGAGGTAGGAGCAATGCGAGGATGGAATGAAACTTTGGAAGGGGTTGGAATATAAATTTGCTTAATTGTTTCAGGACTTGAATCAGTAATATCCTCTTGTTTCCTAAGAATATTTGAGATTAAATTTGGATTTTCAAAAACCGCTGATGAGTCTGGGTCTGGATTTGACCTGGTATAGCGAGTTTTCTTCTTTGGAGCCAGCTTCTAAACTTGTTTTTGGAATTTTCTGAGGATGCTTCAGATTAGAAAGAAATTTTGGAACAACTTTTTAGAATTTAAACTAGAGTGAATACTGACTGAAGCAGCTTTTATTTAATCCTATAAATGCAAAGCAAGAACAGTTTCAAAGGCTTTCTCTTCGTTCGAGTCCCCAGCAGAGTCACCAATGACGTTATCACTCAGGTTGTTCCCTGGCTCCTAAGGGAATATGGCCGAGGTAACCACTAACCAATCTTTTAGATTCATGTCCTAGCCTACCTACAACCAGAGAGGGCTCTCTCTTTGAAATTTAGCTTTGTTTTGGTGACATTTCAGGCTAGTTATGATGTACAGAGTTTTGTTTTAAGTTTGGTTGGATGGTGTTTTCAAACAGAGGTGGCATGCAAAGTGTGAGAGGTTCAGATCATTGGGTTAATGAAGTCAATGAATGTGAACTACTGGGTGTGATTTCTTTGGTAAAGAGGGAACTATAGAGCAGGATAGTTAAACATGGAACAATCTTCAAGCTGGAATGAAGATGAAATGAGGTCAGGGAATGAAAGGCAATTAAGAATCTTTCATTATGCTAACAGAGGGAAAATGAATGAATATTACTAAGGAGCAGCTAAGAATTCCTTAATTATATTCTGAGTGCAAGAACCAGGGAGACAAGAGCAATACAGAATTCTTGCCTATGCTAGTCCTGAAGAAAACATAAAAAACGAAAGAAATTGAGCACAAAGTACAGTGTAGTAAATTCTGGGCTATTCTTCTTTCCTGAAATTTAGAGTATGATACTTAGATGATATAAAAAACACAGAAATAATAGCACAAGAGTTGGAAACACTTATTTATCCATGAGGTAACACGAGAATTCTGTAATATGTTCTTATGCCATCAAATCCACAACTAGCTAGTTCATCAGCAAAGCATTCCAACAATCTTTATTCAGAAAGGTTCTCTAAATTTACAGTGCAAGTCCAGAATGATATTCACCAACCAACCCTTAATAAATCACTTGGGGAGGTTTTTATATGACAAAATATGTACAAAGAATATCTCATAAAAGCTCTGAGATAATATTCAAGTTTAACCTAACGTAATTTACAAGCAAGGTAAAAACAGCTAGCTTATGTTGTGCTGGAGGTCCTTCAGAGTTTAGCTTATAGGTGTCTTTTGTAGCTCTATGTCGACTGTCTGTAATAACTGTCCCTTGACTTCTTATTTGCTCCTCTTAGTCAGCTCTAGTGTTCATTAATTCTGATTTGATTTAGCTTTTAATTCTCCACTAATACTCTTTGACTTGTTTGGATCCTCTTTAATGCTCCTCTGATACCCTTTTTTGCTGAACCACCCTTGCTTACCATTGTATGGCAGAATAGGATTGCTATCATGTCCTCTTTGTTTCTTTTTCTGTAGGCTAGGAAGTCCTTCGGCGTGGCTCGAACAGTATCAAAAGGAGGAGGAGGACTGTACAATGGCAACTTCGGTTGAGGCTGTGAGCTCGTTGTCCGGAGCATTTCTGGTCAAAGGCAGTCGAAATGGCTGAAGATGCGATCTTGGTTCCTTTGCACCTGGAGCGCGCATGAGCGCTGAGTGAAAATATAACATAATAACTTCTTTACCCCTTTAATTGGCAAAAGTGATTTTAGACGGGAGATTCTTGATTTGAAGGACAGGAGCGATTACTGTTGAATGAAATTGATGGATGAGGGCCGTTGGATCATGCAACAGTGGATCGGATGGCTGAGGAGAAATCGAAATATCGTGTCGGTGAAGGGCAAGGAGTTAGGAGTCTTTATCTATATGTGATAGGTGATTTTGCAATATGCGATTGTGATATCGCATTGGGGGATCGCATAGCGGATGGTAAGGGACGAAGGCTTAAATGTGTGTGATAATGCGATGTGATATGGGATTGCGATATGCGATAGCGATATTGCATCGGGGAATCACATAGCGGATGGTAAGGGACGAAGGCTTAAATGTGTGCGATAATGCGATACGATATGGGATTGCGATATGCAATATCAACATATGTCGTTGGATGTGCGGGGGTTAATCAGACGACAGACGGTCAATTGTAATATCACGTCGGAGAAGGAAAAGGGATTTTGGAGCCTTCACATATATGTGATACATGATAATGCGATAATGCGACGATACGATAATGCGACGATGTGATTGCATCGGGGAATTTCATCAAAAAAAAAAAAAAAGAGGCGACAGGTCAACACTGCGATTTGTGATTTAAATCACATTGCAGGAGGTCAATGGATGCGGGGAGGGTTCGTAATAAGTTTCAAATAAACTTAGTAATTCCCAAAGAACATACTTATGGTTATATTTCAACCAAGGCGGGGATACATATTTATATGGGGATTTTTATTATATTTTTAATACGGGGAGGAAAATAAAGTGGGATTTATATAACAAAGTTAAAAGTTAATATTAATTTCGACTGAAAGCGCCAAGTTTAATGTTAGGAAACTTAGGCTTTAAATGGAAAAAGAATTTATACAAGAAATATCAAATGTTATGGAATGTGATTAGCGATACAGTGATATCAAGCAGATCTTAATATCTCTGGGGAAATTGGTAAATGATTTGGGGAAAGGTTAGGGGAATTAGTCATGCCTCGCTTGAGCCACTCCAAGGGAATCTATTTTGTACCTATGATGAGAGTAAATTCAACACTTTGAGAGCCAAAATTTATCACATGTCTCATTCTGCAACATCAAAACTGCCTACCCTGCCTACTTTGCCTAACATTTTTTCTTCTTTCTTCTTGGGTGCATTTGGACTAGCAAACCCTGATTTTCTTCTTTTCTTTTGGCTATCCTCCTATCTAAATCTATCCTTATCTCTTCCAGGGGCTCAGATTAAGAAGTTGAGCACCCTTTTTTCTCTACCTATCTAGTGATCTACCAAGACTAAACAGTTTGGACAAATTTTAATTCTCTATCTCCAAAACAAGAAATTTAAACCTAGAGAGGCCAAGATTAAGCTGTTTGGCCTTCCCTTAACTGTGACAAAATTACTGATTGCATGATTTGAAATTCTTCAAAAATGGAATAGTAGTGGCATTTGAGCTAGCACACTTTCTTGGCCTTTTGATTGGGGTTCATTTCTTTTATTTTTCTCTTGGCCAATTCATTCTTATTTTTTCCCTTTGATTTTTCTTTTAGGGCATATCCTCTTTATATTTAAAAAAAATAAATTATTTTCTTAGAAATATGGAACCTTTGCCACATGGAAAGGATGACATATTTGGAATTTCTACAGTCAATCATGAAAAATGACACCTATTGGTATAGGAACCTAACACTTCCAACTCATCTAGCAATCCCCTCTTTGGCCTTAGTTCAATATATTGATGAAGCACCAACTTCTTCCTTACAACTAAGGCAGTTGGAAATAATTAAGTTAGAAGAAGAACGAGAACAAGCCAAGATAACTCACGCTCTTCATCAAGCCTTAGTAAACGCCTATTTTGATTCAAACATGATATCCAGAAAAGATTTTTAGATGGGAGATTTAGTTCTAAAATGGGACAAGGGTCATGAGGAAAAAGGGAAACATACAAAATTTCAATGAATGTGGCTTGGCCCTTTTCAAATCATAGAATTCATAGGTCCGTATACTTTTATGTTATAGGATTTAACAGGAAAAAGAGATTCTTTACCTGTTAACTGACAAATCCTCAAAAAATATTTTCCATAGGAGATCATTCTTCTATTTTGTAGAGTAATTGTTTTAGTTTCATAATAAAACCGGTTGTAAATGGTTACATTAGGAATTCACGAAAAAGACACAAATTCTCTTTTAGATTTTTTTTTTTCACTTGTATAAATAGAATTCTTTTAGAAAATTGATCATTATTCTTGAAAGATACAATTACAGGCTCTACACCTAGAAATGATACTAGTTTCGACCTTGTAAATTTTGATGAAAAGAAACCTTTATTGGGAAATTGTTTTGTATCAGTCCAATGAAGTGTACCAATAATAAAATGAAGATTCTTTGTAGAAAAGCTCTTTCCAAAAACTCTACTATTATTTTCCAGAGCCATCTTAAGGAAACAATGACTTCCTCCCACGATAGGAAACTACAATGGTCAGAGAATGATCCAAAGATACACTTTAACTTAAAGAGTAAGAGGTCTCATCACGAGCCGACTTATCATGATCATAGATATTATAGCTTGCTGACTTTGCCAATACTACATACCACAATAGGGCAATGACTCAAGATTGTTGCAATCAAAGGAAAAGGGGTCTCATCACGAGCTAGCTTGTTCAGCAAAGCCATAAATCAAGTGAATGATTGTGTCATAAATTGGCTACCAAACCGAGACATTGTTCTTTAAGGGTAAAGAAAGAAAATGAAAGTAATGAGTGTGGATATGGATTTCTCTTTGAAAGTTGTAAATTTCTCTAAGTAGAATACAAGAGCATTGTTGGGTAATAGGTAACCCTATCGAGGCTATAAACACCTGTTGGCAGCAGAGGCTCTACCTACGACAAATGAGCATATTCAAAACTGATTTACAGAGAAGGCTTTGTTTTTATCTTTATAAACCAAGTAATGATTGATGTAGATACAAGGATTAGCTTGAGGGAGTAAATAAATAAAGTTGAAAATAGAAGAAACAAATATCGTTGATAGGTAAAAGCACAATGTACTTTGTCTTTCTATAATAAAGTTTGATTTTCTGAAAAAATTTCTGTTTTTGAAGTTTAGAAAATTCAAAAGAAATGAAGAGGTAACTGGTTCTTCCAAGTGAATAGCCAATTGTTGTGGCCAGCAACAACCCCCCTTCTTATTTAGTGTTATTCCTAATACTAAATAAGTTGGGGCCCTTAGTTAAAAAATTTAAAAATCAATTAGTACTTTAACTTCCTTTTTCAATAAAACTTACCATCATAAACTTAGGAGAATACACTTTAAAAAATCAAAAAACCTAATTTTTATGATTAAGTAGAATTATTCCTTAGGAAATATCACATTGCCAAGAGATAATGGATACCTCCTTACAAGCAAGAGTCTAAGATTGCGGGTTCACGATGCGTAACTACACATTAAGAAAACATTTATCACATCGCATGTCTGAAAAATCACTTACACTGAAAAACCTCAAACTACGGATATGCGATGGCGCATATCGCAAATCGCATTTCGTAGAAAACAGATTAACGAATGATTGGCATATATTGTGCTCCAGTGAATTTGCAATATAGCGATATAGAGATATAGCGATATTGCGATCTTGGGATTCGGCGATGTTGTGATTCGGCGATGTTGCGATTCGGTGATGTTGTGATTCTGTGATGTTGCGATGTTGTGATTCTGCGATGTTGCAATCTGTGATGTTGCGATCTACGATATTACGAAGCAAATCGCAAAACCGCTTCATCGTAGATCTTTTAGGCTCGTGGTTCGAAAAAGTATTTTCCATAAACTGATACCTAGTTATGCGCTTTAATGCTAATTAATGAGTTAGTTGCCAGTCATTAATGAAATATGGTTTTGTGCTTATAAAAGATTCATTTCATGTAACGTGGTGTATTTTATATGTCTTCAGCATTTAAAACTTTCCCGTTGCCTTTCCTTATCATTATTCTCACTTCACTTGTAAATTGCAAGAATGGAGAATATAGAATTATACAAAGCAGTATACAGGATATTATGGGGAGGAAGGGAGAAGCTCCAAGCTCTGATGACAAAGAAATGGCACGCTTGTATATAGACACTGCCTATAATAGAGACACTGATATTGCTACTTGGGAAAGCATGTATAGTCTACTTAAGGAAGAGAATCCAAAGTGATGGAAGTTACAGCTATTGCAGGCTCACATGGTCCTTCTGAGGCATCCATTACAGATTTAGCTTCTTCGTTTTTACACCGAATAGTGATGAGGCCCAAGATTCTCCCATGCACAGGTATGGTTAAATGGGTACTGTACAGTGCTGACATAAAAAATAGACAATTTAAAACTTAGGGTCAAGAGCTTACAGAATCATTATTTTCACAAAATTTGAGCTTTATATCCGCTAAAAGAAAATGCACAAAAGGAAAACAACGCACCAAAAAAGCTTGGATCAAGAAATGGAGGCAGTTTCCAAGCAAAACCTATTGAAAGGGAAAGCCTCTAATTGCTTAGTCACCTATAAGCCTAGAAATTTGTAAAAAGAATGCTAGAGGTTAAATAAAAAAGTAAAACTCGAATCCTAAAACCAGTGGTATTTGTCAACAATATCTTCAAAATGGTATGTATATATGCTCAACAACTGCAGACAGGCTAGAAACAAAAGGCTCAAGAAAAGGCAGAATCAATCCAAAGGTTAACTAAGTTGAATTGGGATTCTTACTGGGCATATTTGGTAAAACCACACAGCGAGTGCATGACTCTCATGTGTATCACCAATTCTGCCGAGAAGATGGCGCCAACTCTTACCAATTCTGTTTTCACAACATAGCTAAAATCGGAAGTCGGTGAGCTGACTCTTCTCAAGCAAATGCTAATTGCTTGTGATTTCAAGGATCAGATACATAAATAGTTAGTTGTTAATTTTAATTTTAGATTCAGTTTTAGTTTTAATTTCATTTTATTTTTTCCAGAAATGAGGACAGTCAATTAAACCACATCCTACATTTTTGTAATAAGTTATTTTTAGATTTAGTTAATAGTATTTAAACCCTTCTCATGCATTTAGAGAAGGGTCTTGAAATTTGTCAGAAACGTATCCCCAGAACATGCACTTTTGTACCATCTGAGGAGGTTTTGATGAATGAATGGAACATGATTTATTGATATCTGTATTTAATATCTGCTACTGATGTTGCACTTCTGTACTCTTAGTGGATGTTGGATTAAGAAGAGATAAATCATTATCGCTTGAAGCTCATGAGTAGAACTAGTTATAAATGGTACTTCTATCTCTTAACTATTTCTACCTTTATGTTAAAAGTGATATTTATGCTCAGTTGTTTATATATTGATGCGTGAATGCTTGACTTATCATTTGGCACTTTTGTACAGTGATAGATTTTTATTTATGCTTAATGTATGAGTAACTTATTATGCGATATGTTTTTCACAACTGTTTCATCTAACTTTTTATACGAAGTGGTTCATCTTTATTGAATTCTTTTCTCATAATAGTTGAATGATCTTTATTACCAAATGTTATTTGAAATCATTTTAGATTTCATAATAGAATGATTACACCCTGGGTTAGTGTAGACTTAGATATTTCTACTTATTAGAATACAATTTTCGTGTTATTAGATTAGAGTTAGAATTAGAGAATCTCACTTAGGAACTTTTAGAAAGGAAATATCAATTCTTCACACACAGACACATGAATTCAAAAACTGGTCCCATATCCCCAGTCGGACCCACTATACCAAACGGAAAAAGAGATTCTAACCAAGGTCCAGACCGGGTGGGTATCCCCCTTGTTGTAGAACCAATTTTAGGGGCTTCAATAGATTGTAGTTTTCATTTGTTCCCATGTTCTTATAAAATGTAAACCTAAGCCCATGAACCATTTTAATGTTGCATCCTTAAGAGTTGCTAGAAACAATTTAAACTTTTGAGTGGCAAGCAAGTAATCATAATATCTAAACAAGACTTCAAATTCAAATGGAAATGTTTTAGGATCTTCACTCCTTAATCCATGAAAATTTGAAAGGATCGATGGTGAGATAGTTTTCATTGTAGTTGTTGTATCTTCATCAAGGATAGGAAATCCAAAAGGTTTTGGATCTCTTCTATCTTCTCCTCTCCCTCTTCCTCCACCTCCTAGACCTCCAATACTATGTTGTTCACCATTCACATTGTGTAATTCTGCTTCCCCTTCTTCAGCCATTATAGATTCTTCAAAATTAAGGTTCCAAAATTAGATTTTCTAGTTCCTCTTCTATTTCTTTTGGTTCTTCTATCATTGGAAGGTTAAAAATACATTTCTTCCCCTTCTTCTCCACTAGGGATTTCTGGTTCTTTTCCTGGAAGTTTCTCTCCAGTTGAAGATAGAAAAATTATTCCTTCTATTGGGGATGTATGATCCTCTTCTTCTATTATG
Source organism: Pinus tabuliformis (assembly GCA_031772625.1). Classification (NCBI taxonomy): domain Eukaryota; kingdom Viridiplantae; phylum Streptophyta; class Pinopsida; order Pinales; family Pinaceae; genus Pinus; species Pinus tabuliformis. The sequence continues at coordinate 1,108,875,792 of CM062811.1, forward strand.
GCTTTAGTTGATGAAGTTGGTGAATCTCTAGGTTGGGTTTCAGATATAAGTACCTCAGGTAGTTTGTGTTTGCCTACAATAGATGGAATATGAGTTTGGGTGGATGGTGTGGCACTATGAAATCATGGTGGGGTGGGTGATGATGTTGGAATCAAACGTCTACTTCTACCTACAAATATACCTCTATAATCTCTTTCTATATTGATATCATTTTTTTTATTATTTAAAAAGGAAAAGAAAAATACTCATATATACACTTCTCCACAAATGGAACCAAACTGTTTGGTAATTTAATTGATGTTAAATTAGTTACATAAAATTATCAACCAAGGATAGTAAATTGATAAAATGTATGTGCCCTGTATGTGCTAAAAGTATTTATCACTTATTAAATTCCTAAGTCAATTTGAGTTATCAAGATGCACATGTTTCTCTATGGCTATATATGTAAACAAATTGATTATATGAAATGAAACCAAATCTCCTCTCCTGGCCTAAATAAAATTTTCATCCTACTTAAAACAAAATTCAAACTTGCTTCAAAAGATCTCACTCACAATTGCTTCAAATAAAATCACTCACACACTTGCTTAAAATAAAATCACACATGCTTTAATGAAAATCAAACGCACTTGCTTAAATGAAAATCATTCTTGAAAATTACATTCATTCAAATGGAAATCATACTTGCTTGAATAAAAATAAGAATCATAACCCACACTTATTTAAATGAGAACCACACATGTACTTAAATAAAACCACTCTTTAAATTTTACTCATAAATGAATCTATCTCTATGAAAACCGTGATTAAAAACTGCTCCAATATAAAGCTTAAATTCCTACTCCCATTTTGAATTATGCTCTATCCATATGCATCTGAAATCTATCCTTCCCTAATCAATAAATTGATTAGAAAAATAATTTTGAATATGTATCTAAAAATAAAAACTTCAATATTTGAATGAATTAAAAAAATATAAAGGAAATATGTGTAGAAATACTAACTGTAAATAAACAAAATCCTTATTTTATTGAGGGGGGCCTCCTATGAGAAGTAGGAAACACTATAAAGCTTTCACGAAATGACTATTGACGAATTAGAACACACAACAAGAAATGGATTTGAAATAGATTTTTTATATCACAACAAAGTACTTTCAAAAATACAATTCTCATCTTGTTTAGCTATGTCGAGAGGCATATTCATAAAACCCTTACATAATAAATGTTTTCAGAGCTTTATGGTTGTGCTAATCAACATCAGCGATAATTATGCTAAGAGAAAAGATATCATAATCATATTCATGATTTTCTAAAAACGTAGAAAATCATGAAACATAAAATATACATATCACTGGTGTGATCCGCATCCCACCTCGTTTGAATTATCCTTTGACCCAATTGATAAGGTTCCATTTTCATCCTTCCAACTTCTACAAATAGGAATAAATCATTTTCCTCATTATTTTCTAGCTACCCATGTGCCTTGTGATGAGTGCTAGTATTGCAGCAAGGATGCTGCAACTCTTCGGCTACCAACTTTACTTATCAACCCAGGGTTCATACAAACTTGGAGGTGACAGTGATATATGCACAAGTAAAATTGAAAGTCCTGCCTATTGTGATTGTTCATCTAGCAAGACATCCCAGGGGTTCCAAGCCAGATTTCTATAGAGTTAGAAGAAGCTTGATTCTTGGATGGAAGAAGAGAAAATTTATTCTAAGAGAGCTACTCTACTGCACTAATGACGTAAACAACATGCAATGCTAAATCACATCATATCCTAATTAACCATTTAAATAGCTATGCTAGGAAGGATCGCTAAATCAACATTAACCTAATGCTAATATCTAAGTTATATAATTAAAGAGCATCAAACCATACTAATGTGTAAGTAAGAAAACTAAACTAAATCTATTTTCACTTTTTTGGTTTTCTTTGGTAAAATCAAGCATGCAATTTAATTGTTCTTGTGGATGTGACAGGTGAATGGAAGTTGGTTGAGGATGGATAGAAGGTTTATGGAGTGGTTGGATGGTGTGGAATGGTCTTATGAGGATTTTTGTGACTTTCTATAGGTTCCCCATCAAGTCAACCTCAAAACAGGTTGTTTCAGGAAAACCTATAGGATGTACTAGAAACCTAGAGGATGATCGTGTAGGAATTACAAGAAACCTACAGGATGTAGCTGAGAGCTAATTGTGAGGTGTTGAGAAGCTTGGAAAAGGTGTGTGATGACTGGGATAGGGTGTTAGAAGGTCTAGGAACACTCAGGATTCAATATCCAAAAGAAGAGATGGCTATATTCGCTCAATGTGTCTAGGAGAATTTCAATGAAAATGGACCAAAAAAATAGTGAGGGTGATGGTGGAACAAGAGATGGTTGAGGTGGATGTGGTGGAAGATGGATGCTAGTGATGAAGTCTAGACCTCCTCCTAAAGTACCTACAATGCTTAAAACAGCGGTGCCTTCAAAGAACTATGCAACAAGATACATTTTCATAAACTAGAAAACCATGAATCAATTGCCCACATAATGCATGAAGAAAGTACTGAAGGAAATGAGAACATGAGTGAGATCTTATTGCAAAAATGGAGTAATGGAAAAAGATTACAATGAAATGAACCAAGTACTAAATTAAGATAACAAACTCTAGAACTCATGCAAGAACTAGAAATCTATGTTTTTGGGGTTGCTGAAGGGTCTTTTCCTCAAGTCATGGTCCCAGAGGGAGGAGGTAAGGCCGAGACACCTACTGATAACCTTATGGTGATACTTTTCTCCTTGCTAACCTTCTAGTTGAAAGAAGGCACAAATGGAAGAAAACTAAAATGCAACCAATGTACTCTACATCGCTGTAATGGAAATGTAGCTACTTAAGCAAATGAACAATTAAACCATGAATCTATGTTAGCATACATGTACAATAAAGAGGAGCCTTGGCTGCTAGGGTTGGGCCCTAACCAAAGAGCTTCAACCCTCCGAGTTGACTTAGTTCTCGCTGAAAACAAAAATCATTCTTATTATCAAAACTATGGATTATATCAAAAACTGTCACAAGTCTTGCAGCTCAAAAATAGAGTATAGTTTTACAATAAAAAATATGAATCCTACTAAGGTCCTAGGCCTATCTATTTATACATCTGAAGTCTCCAACGAATTCCTTAAAATTAGGGAGGCTTGTCTCCCAAACTCAAGATAAACTGGTGCTTTTTCTTTCACTTGCTTGGCTACCTTCTGTCCTCATGATTTGGTTGTTTGCACTCCGAGCTTATTGAGGAATATTTGAATGGAGGGGTAGTAAATGAGGAGGATTTACCTCCTATAATTCCTCTCCCTTGTCCCATTTGATTTTTAACCAAGATCCTCCCTGAAATTCCTTGCTTTTATCCTTTGATCTTGCATTAAATGCACAGTAGACCACAAAGCAAAATATCCAACTCTAACTCATCTCATAAACAAAATATAATCGAAAGTATGCAATAATTTGTGAGAATAGTTGGTTTGACTAAGCTAGGAGGTGAATTAAGGCCCATATAATTACCCAATGATGAGGCTCATCATCACCCCCGTACTGAAAGTGTTACTCATCCTTTGAACAATTTAGTCAATGTTCATGTCCTTAATGGCTCTTGTAGCCTCTCTGACATCTCATGCCTCTGCTATGGTCTCTACTTCTTCCCATTGGCTCTTTTCCTCTCCTTCTTTTCTCCCTTCTAGAATCCCTAGGAGTAGTGATGGACTGAGTTTTAGGCCTATCCAATTGACCTTCAACATTTGCATTGATTTCTTATACATAAGTGTCATGTTGAGTTTCTCTCTCAACCTTTGAGGGGAGTGATATTCTATGATCTCCAAGATGTGTGGTAGTTTGTTCCATCTCCTTAGGCAAGAATGTATACTATCATCTCCTAGCAACCTGAACATGTCTTTAAAATGTGAGATTTCTTGCTTTTGGGCAGCAAGATATCTAGGTGCCAGCTGAGGATCATTTTCAATCAAATTATGGGTGTTGATTAGGGCCATGAGATTTTATTGTTCAGCTCTAATGAAAAGAGGTTCATTTTTCTCTCTGGCCAATATTATTATCATCTATGCATCCCTTGAATCCTCATGGTTCATCCATGATGCCAAAGCCATTAATTGTAGATATCCTAGCTTGCCATTAGGATCCCAAACATTCATGCCTGTGAGGGCCATGTTCTGCAAGTAAAACTTATCCATTTTGGCCCTATCCTCTAGTGTACTTTGATCGCAAAGATCAATAAAATTCTTATAGTCTTGAAATGGCACGGTGCCCCTTTATGCTAGTGTTTTAATCTAAAACTACATCCATTTTTCGTTGAGGAAAAGAGCATAGGATTTATCTAGCATCCTATACTGGATGGTCTCCAAGGAGAGGCTAGCCATACATGCTAGTTGGTTCTCCCTTTCCTGCAACTATCCCCTCAGCCATGCATTTTCCCTCTCAAGTTGATCTCTCATTATTTCTTCTCTATCCCTTAAGCCACTTAGCTCTTTTCCCATTTCTTTCAGCTTCTCTTCCATGTGCCCAATGTCTTCCACCTCTTTCGATTTGGAAATTTTCATCCATTAGTGGGTTCTAGCCCTCTCCTTTTCAAGTTCAAAAAACAATGGGATGGAAAAATTTTGAGGTATCACCCTGCCTCCTTCAATAAACCAGTAGTAGGTTTCTAGGTTAGGTTTGGGGCTTGGCTCCTTTCTTTTAGGGTCTTCCTCTTTTATTTCTTGTTGCTCCCCTACCTTTCTTTCCAATTGATGTGCTTCCTGTAGTTTTTGCAGAGTATCCTGTAGGATTGTTTTTTCTTTCATTAGGTTTTGCTCTGGACCTTGTAGGATTTTCTTACCCTTTAAGGAAGTTGATATGGTACTAGGCCTCATTACATAGGTGATTAATGACTTAGGGGAAGGAATTTTATCTCTTGGTGTAGGGAATATTCAATCTCAATAGGACTTTTTGTTAATATTTGCTACTTCACTTGTTTGATTCTTGTGCTCTTTCTTGCCCTGAAATATAGTGGGGCTTCCCTCCTTCTTTTCCCTTTTTGCTTGACTGGGGTGTTGAGAGCAGTGAGGGCAGTTGTTGCCTCCCTCTCAGGTGCTTCTAGAGACACCCTAGGTGACTCCTCCTTGTGTTCTCCCCTTTCGGTTTCACTGCTTTCTCCTTTTTTGTTTTTCCTATCTTCTTCTTGTTCTTCCTCATCAACATTAGTTTCTTCTTTAGTTTCCTCCTTTGTTTCATCATCATTCTCCTTTTATTCTCCCTCTTCTTCTTTTGCTTCATCATGTTCCTCTGTATTAGTTTCTTTTTCATCCATCGCATCCATATCTTGATCTGTATCTCCTTCTTCTTGTTTTTCCTCTTCCTCACTAACAAAAGGACTAACATCATAAGTGAGGGTTTTGATGTCATCCTCTGTTGGCAAGTCTCCGAAGACTTACCATGTTATAGGTATTCTGAGATTTTGGAGGGAATCTTCAATGAGGATCCTAATCAACCCATGGTGAGCCAATTGTGAGGAGTCTATGAGTGATTGCATCAAGAAATAGGGTATGCTGAGTCTTTGGTTAATTGATGTTTCTACCCCAAATCTTAATTCTTCAAGGATTCTAAAATGGTAGCCATAAACAACACAGTATCTACCCTCACATGAGATATCTTTGATGATTTGGTATCCTACCTCACTCCATGGGTATGATAGACTATCCCTCCTTACTCCATTTTTATCCTATGTGGGTTCTTCACCTTCTAAAAAGAATTTCTCTTTTGCCACCTGACTATCTGCTTCGTCTTCTTTTCTCAATGGAATTCCTAGGGGATGTGTGGTGACCCTACTGATGAGCTCTGGGGTGAAGTATATGTTGAGGCCTCTAACTAAAACAGTTGCATGGATTCTATGGTGTGGAGTGAGGGAATGAGAAAATTCTTGAGCCACCCCATCATCATACCTTGTGATTTTTCCGAAAAACCCCATCCAGTTATGTCTTGTAAAGATTTCAAGTACTTGGGGGTGTTTTTGTATCCTCACAGTGTTTGTGGATTCTCTCCTATTAAACGCTCCTATCTTCTTGCTTGTGAGGCTTGAGGAGAAAATGAGAGGGTTGACACAAAAATTTTAAATTCGGGAGGAAAACAGAGTTTATTTTGTATGTAATTCACCTCCCACAGTTGCTAATTTCACTAGATTTTAGAGCATTTCTAGTTCATTTGCTTGTAAATGGGGATGGATATTTAGATCCTACCTCTTTATAATGGTAGTAGTGGACAACTCCCATGATACACCCTCTTGAACTCTTCTCTACCTATCTTGTAGACTATCTCCCTTTATACTGTAGACTGCTCTTGTAGACTGTATCTTGTAGACTTTTCCAGTAGGAATTCCTATGCATGCTCCTGTAGAAATTCTCTTGTAGAACGATGCATCCTGTCTTCCAATGGGTGGAAAAATTTATGTGAGTGACTTGAGTGAGGGAGTTTCGAGGAGGTGGAATGCATGAATGCATGCAAACAATGTTTTATTCCCCTTTATGGTGTTTCAGGGTGAGGTGGTGTGCTGGCAGCAGAGGTATGTTTCCATTTTTGGACTGTTGGTCCCCACTACCACCTCATCATTTCCACTCCTTGTAATCATCTCCCACCCTGTAGATCTGTAGTTAATCACCTCTTGTCCCACTCCTCTTCTGTCTTTGAGTTGACTGCAGCCACGTGTGAGATGACACCCCATCTTGTATGTGATGACTGAATGAAGGTGGCCAAGTCAATTGACTACCTTTTCACTTATAAACCAACTATCTCATAACCCTTACAACTTTTGCACAAATGATGCATATGAGTGAGTGAGCGGGATACCTACCTATGGTTTCGATGCCATGTTGCAGTTGTCGAAGATCGGAGGTGCTACATTGTTTATTTGCTACATGTTCATTCTTCTTCCTCATCTTGCTGTCTGCTGATGGTTTCTTCGCTTTTGTAGGTGTTTGTGACTCAAGATCTGATGTTGCTGCTACTGTGGAGCTTTTAGATCATCCTAGTGAAGACCTGCAGCTGATGATTGACATCCTATAGCATAGGCTACTACAGGATTTCCCACAAGATGTTATGTAGCTGCTTCTCCCTCAAAATTCCTTAATCATGTTGTTGGTTGGGTTGTGAGGATGGTGCAATAAATGGGTAGAGGGAGTAGGAGTGTGTGTGGAGCAAGGAAATTCAGGTAATGCTCTTACTCTCCTCTATTTTTCCTTTTTTTCTTTTTTTTTCATAACTGGCAGAAATCGATCTCTTTTTGTTTTGAATGGTGAGTGTAAGGATCATGATAATGGATGAGGTGAGTGGTCAGATCATGTCTAGGATGAATGTTAGGGACGTAACAAACCTACCATGTGCCCTCGGATTGCTTCTTGTAGGTTTTCCAGGCCACTGTAATTCCTACAAGATCATCTTGTAGGTTTTCAGGGGATCCTATAGGAATACAAGGGATCTTGTAGAAAACACAGTCTGTGCATAAATTGGAGCAGTGGAGTGGAAAATGATAGAAATGATGGAGGGATGCATGGTAACGAGTGGAGGAGATGGATAGGTGTGAGGGAAGGTTCCCTTTGGATCCTGTTTTTTCTCCTTGATTTTCTTTCTTGCCCACCTGCAAATAACAATTATATCTTTTTCTCTCTCTTTTTCTCTCTCCTTTTTTTTTTTTTGGAAAACACCTAGGCTGCCTCAAAGAGGTTTTCAACCCAGATGTTTTCCCTCACTGCCTCAAATAACGTTTTCACCCATGTATCTTCTTATTCTTCTTTCTACATTTTTTTCATCACTGGGTCGCCTCACAAGGTTTTCAACCTAAAGATGGGACTCAGGCACCTCATGGAGGTTTTCACCTAAGTCCTTACTCTTTTTTCTTAGTGACCTTGTTAGTGTTAGTATTTGCATGCTTCCATTATGGATCACATTCCTCTTTTTGCATGATCATTTTAGGTGTCTCACCTTCTAATTTCAAGTAATTCCGCTACGTCATACTTTGAAATTGATTCACTGATGGTTGTTTGAGTCAATATTTGTCTTTTCCCTCACAAAGATGTCTACTAAACCACTCTCATATTTGGCTCATCTTTTAAGACCTTCTGTCACTCTTGTTATCTCAGTCAAAATTAGTCATGAAATCACGTCTTCAATTTTTCATTTAGGTCATTAGGTTTCATCTTTCTAGGTATAGGGTCATTATTATATCCAAATAAAGGGCAAGAACAAGTGTGGGGAAGACCTAATAAAGGTCATTCAGTCTCTTTCAATAAAAATTGATATATGGATGCTTTCTTTTGTTCTTTGTAGATTTTCATCTCAATTTTTGAGTTGAAAATGGTAGATTTATTTGTAATTGTCAAATTCATTTCATGATAAAATCTCTAATTTCCCAAGCTCCTTAAACTCATATATTCCTTGCTATACACTCCATAATGCAAAGCCTTAAAGCATATCAGCCACCTTGACTACAAAACAGAGGCTTGAAAGGGAGATTGAAGATGATAGAGAAGGATGGTTTGATATGGTAAATTTTCATTTGGAGAAGCTGCTAAAAAGGATCAACATGGACAATCAAATCATCAGACACATGGCTCACCATTACAAGACCCAAAACAAGATTTGTAACATAAGAGTCAAGCAAATGAAGACAAGGCTAAAACAAACCCTCAAAGGAAAAAAGGAGGGTGATAGGCTTAGGTTGTTTGCTGAAGCTTCCTTGGCTGACCCAGGAACTTGATGGTGGTGGTCTCCCCAAATTTTTATCAATTTTGAACAAGTTTTGAGAATTTTTTCATTTTTGAAGAATTTAGTAGTTTTTGACACAAAAATTTTGGTTCTATGCACAACACCACTAGCGTTGTGATTTTCCTAGGAGAATCCAATGGCCAAAATAAGACCACCATTGGATTCCTAATGATGTAATCACGTTCCTTGTGAATTTTCTAAGCTTTTGAAGCAAAAATGGTCAGCCTAAAGGTTAAACAACACCTAAAAAAATCATGTTTCTGCCCCTGTTTTGGCCATGGCATTGCGCATAGAAGTTGTCTTGGGAGAATCCATTTTTGAGGGGTCAAATCAACTCTAAATGGGAAATTAAAGGCCGATTTGGAAAGTAGATAGGATAGGATTTCTAATGAGCTATCATGAGCTCAATGTGGACACAGGGAAGGCCTCCAAATTGGCATTGGCGCTGCGCATAGGACAATTTTATGCTAAAATTTCACTTTACTGTGCCATTATTGTAACTTTTGGGTTTTCTCTCATGGATGATGTTTTTAGTGAAGTAAATGGTGACTATGCACGTAAATAATATGAATATTAGTCACCGGAGGGTAGATTCATTGGATCAAAATTTCTCTTTAAGTCAAATGAATCAGTTTCCTCCCTTTTAAATGCAAGTTGTTAGGGCTGCCTAGATTCTAGTTTCTTGTTCAGCTTTTGATGGATTAGTTCCTCATCTTAAGGATTCGATAGCTGAGGATGGGAGGAGGTTGAATTCAGGTCTATATATTATTTTTCTTTCTCATTGTAAAGGGTTGTATTCAGTGGGATTGCTTAGGCTTTGGTAGACATCATTTTGTACTAGTTACAACAGGAGATTAATGAAAATTTTTAGCTATTTCTTTGGGATCCATGTGGTATGATGCTCAGTTTAGTTTTTCTTATGTTTTTATGTTTTAAAATGTATTTTTTACTCCATTGAATTATTTCATACTCTTTATGTGAATGTATAAAAGTATGAAAGGCAGAATCCATAACTTTCATGCTATGTTTTGGGTAGACATTTCACAGTCTGTGTTTTCTTCAGTTTAGCAAGAACCCATGATGTTTACATGCTCTTCCTAGCTCCTCACTTGTCTTTTCACCTCATCCATCAAACCCTAAAGTTATGATCATTGTACCTACCTTTCCCCCATCAAACATCCTCTATTTTTGACCTGATTTCCTTGCTGTAACTATTTGGCTCCTCCTGATCCAGAAAAACCCTTTAAAATCAAATCAAACCTTGTGCCACTATACCTAGCCTAATATCAGTTTCTATATCCAGTCAATTTGGTTGAGATCCTTACAGAGAGAGCCCTATCCTAGCCTAGTAGGGCTAGCTACTTGGCTAAGCATGGTTTATGGTTACCCTGCCATTGCCCTCCTTCAGCCTGAGGTTCAATCCAGGTGATAACATAGTGGCGACCATAGTAGGGAACGAAAGATTAGAAATAAATCACTTGAGTAAGTTGTTTTATTTAAATTCATAAGCTTGTAGATGATTGATGGGCATGGTATCCCTCGCAACATGTTTTGGGGCTCAAAGACCAAGATTTCATCAAAGATGGTGTAGAACTCCACGAAGTACGGGCGCGGAGCATGAATTGTAAAATTGAGTCATAGGGTTGTCCACCCTAAGAATTGTAATTTAATGTAAAGATGTGTCATCCTACCCATGGTCCACGGACCATGGAATTGTATAAATAGAGGGAGGCTCTAAGTGTAAAGATAGTGTTTAAGAAGGAATAGATAGAACAGCGAAGGCATGGTTCAAGGTTGAGTGTGAGATCTGAAGTGTACAGGATTATAGTAGTAGGAAGAGAATCTGCAGATGAGTGCAAAGACCCTTGCAACTGAGTGCACAGGGTGGAGTTGAGTCTGTACTTAGGATTGAAGGATAATAAAGAGAAATTTATTCTATGCATTTGTTTTGGAATCTTTATGTTAATGTTATTCATTACTTTTACTCTGTTTATTTACTACGTGCACTTGATGAATACTTGAATGAATGCTTATATGAGAATGTGATCTAGGTAATCAGCTAAGAGAGACTAACTAAGGAAGACTTGGGTAAATAACACAGGTCATGTTGTGGCTAGAACTGCGCGAAGTACCCACAAGTGCGCGTAGTGCAATAAGTGTGAAGGTTGGACTGAGTAGCAATCACCTCATATCAGGCATGTCCAGGGTGCAGAAACTTGGTTCTATCACCCTCCCATTCTACTTCTGGTGAGACCTCAATCCATGCTCCGTGGGCTATTGCCGAGAGGGCCAGTAGTACCGCAATTTTCTTGGCTAAATCACTTCCCAACCTGGGTCAGGCCCCACTAAGCCAACAAATGGTATCATTGTCAGGATCGAGATCTAAATAAGGGATGTCTGATGTTGTGCCACTGGAACGCAACAAGGAAGGAAATTGAAGAGTGGTTGGATAAGAAGATTCATGAGTTCGCGGCACAGGAAAACAAAAATTTGTGGGTATCTAATGAACAGTGGTTGGATTGCTATTTGTACATTGAAATCCACAAGATTTTATTTGCATCCTTTCCATCAGAGCTGTATGAGTGGATCATGAAGTTAGTAGATGGCCAAGGAAGGTGTAGGCTCGACAAACCAATAGTGTGGACTCTGGAACTAGTGCGCAAACTAGAAACCTTAGAAGATAAGATAGTGGGAGCTATGGACCACTGACTCGATCGAATAATAGGAGAATTTATCACTGAGTTTTCAGTGGACATGACCATGAGCTACAACGAAGCTAAAACGACGCTTTCTTAAAGGACCATGAGGTAAGTATATTAAGTCTTTGGATACTTGGATTAATATGCTATTATGTGAAAAAAGGGTCATGCGAATACATTAATGTTTGGGACTATGTGGAGTGGAAGAAGCTACAAAATCAATGAAGATTTATAAAATAGTCCCTTAATTTCACCCTCACAAGAGAGCAATAAAGATATCACGAAGGTCTCTCCAAGAAGTGCGGTCAGTTTGATAAGGCAACGCATTTTGCGGTTACCACTTGCACCCACACCGCCACTCGCTTCACCCCCTTCACCTCCATCGCCACCCACCCCAACTCCGCCACCTCCACAGTTCAGTATGGCAAGCGTGATCAAATTAGCAGTATTCAAAGGGGTAGGGAATGAAGATCTGAAGCAATTCTGGTTCGTGGTAAGGACAGTATGGGAAGCACAAGGTGTCATGAACAATAATATTAAGAAGGCTACATTGGTGAGCGTGCTGGAGGATCACGCATTAACATGGTACATCAAGCACTCTAATGACCACCCAAATGTAGGGATAGTAGAGATCCATAATGCATTGAATAGAGAATTTAGCAGGCCAAAGTTAGAAACACAATCAATCATCTAGTTTAAGGAGATCGTGATTCTCCCATGTGAGACTCCCTGCAATTTGTATTAACGGCTAAAGAGTATGATCCACGAAGCCAATATGATGCTAATAGATGCGCAACATTGCGCATGGTTTGTAGCATCTCTGGCACTACACTTGAGGACAGTGCTGTCACAATAGAAACTTTCCACTCGGGTCAAAGCATTGGAAATGGCAATGAGATTACATGAGACCCCGATATAGGACCCTGGGTTGAGAGTTCAATAAATCCATGTGCAACTACAGAACTTGTGTTTGGAAATGCAAAGCTTGAAGTAGCATAGGGCACCACAGCTAGATATGCACGAGGAAGTATGGTGCATAAAGTGCAAGGGCCAGGGCCATGACAAGGATCACTTCCCAGTATTTGTGAACTACTTGGCAAGAGGAGGGCCAATGCCACTGAGATCAAATGCGCAGGCAAGGCCAAGTGTAGCACGCACTTTATGGTGTGTGATCTATTAGATAGGAGGGAAACATACGATGGATAATTTGCATTTGTTGCAGAAGTATACACAGACACCCCAACAATTGTTTTGTGATTTTTGCAGGTCGGTAGGACATGATGAGTGCACTTACTGTAGTTATGAGCTAATGATGGATCAAACCCTAGCCTACAAGATGCAGACCAAAACTTGAGCCCTCAACCCATATGCAGGGATGGCATGCACTGGATTTCAAGGGTAAGGTCGAGGACGAGGTGGAATGGGACCAGGAAGAGGCCACAGACAGTTAATTTGTTACAATTACGGAGGGCCAGGGCACTATGCCTGTGATTGTACCAACCCAACAAGGATATCATATACATATTATGCTCATTTTGATCATGAAACAATAGATTGTCCTATGTTGATCACAAAGATGCATGAAAAAGGGGTATTCCATCCTCCCTTGACTCAAAATATACAAATGATGAGGTCTAAGTTGCGCGAAGAGGACCCAAATGTAAACATGATGCTCAAAAGTGGTATGGCCACAGGAGAAGATATAGGGAAGTAGCCAGAGGAAAGTACATGGTTTTGCAAGGCTCCTACAAAGGAACTCGAGTTTGACTTAGAACATGCAAAGGAGACATTCATGGAAGCTAAGAAGAGCTTCGTGGAGGCCTCCACTTTAGGTGGTAAGGATAAACTAGAGACAGGAATGGATCCTTCAATGCTCACTACCTTTCTGGAGACATGCATGAAACTATTACATGACAAGGCAGTTAAAGGACGATATGAGCTGATTACCAGGTGCACGGGTTTAGGAGAAACACACATAGTTAGGAAATTGTGAAAGCATGTGCTGCACACTGGAAGGGAAATCAGGTTGACTACACAGATTAGGGAATATAAAATGGATCAACTAATCCTAGATCTGGGTTTGGTCGAGAATGTATTACCAAAGAAAACATGGGAATGCATGGGTAGGCCTGCACTACAATGGTCCCCTATTCAATTACAAATGGTGAACCAACAGAAGATTTTTCCCATGGGGAGGTTTCCAGGGGTAATAGTTGATATTGAAGGTGTGGGTGCATAGGCAGATTTTGAAGTAATAGAGATTGTTGATGAAAATAGTCCCTATCCCACATTGTTAGGAATAGACTAAGCCATCGACATGAACAGAGTCATCAATCTAAAGAACCGTAAAATGATCTTTGAAATAAAGTCACTATGCGTAGTAGTCCCACTGGACCCAACTGAAGGAGTGCGCTACACTGAATGAGTGCATGATGACAAAAGCAACGGCGATCTTGATTGTATTTACAAGATAATTGCATGAGACCAGGATTGGGTGAATCCGACTGCAGATGGGAGAATCACGTGGGAGTGTGAAAGCTCTTGCAGTTCGGATTCAGATGAAGAAGTAGAGTGATGGCAGAATCAGTTGCACGAAGTGACAATGCTAAATTGCAACATGATGGTTAGATCACTGCATTGCATGACAATAGAGGCAAGAGAACTGTTGACATATGATGGATTGACAGAGGTGGATGAATTCTTGATCAAGTTTGAAAGCACAGTACCGAAGCAATAGCGGTTCGATGTGTTGAAGTGGGCACTGTGTGCAACACCCATGCGATGGTGGGGTACACATCAAGGAAACTTTGAGGACTGGCACGGATGTAGAAGGATGATGTGCCTATGGTTTAGAAGCCCTAGCTTCGAAAAAGAGTCGATCAGCCAGGACGAAGAAACTTGCACGACCACCTGTCTTGATGGGTATAGACATGTGCGGGGTAGTGAGCACACCAAAACAGGACATAGTAGTAGGGAAAGGCAATGTGCACCATAACCGTTCCATGTGGAAGCATTCAATAAGGTATGTAGAGTCCTGAATAGGGTTCACTAGGTGAGACAAATGGATTGGGACCTACACGTGTGAGCGATTCGATGAGCCTATAGGGCCATGTGGAAAAACCTAAGTGTGGAGACAATTTTGAAGTTGAGGAGTAGAGTCAAGACCACAGTTTTGGAGGAAAGGAATCCTCTTGCAATAGCTCCCATAGTTGGTGTAGTAAGCGAGGACCAAGATGAAGGAATTATGTAGCTATGTGAGGACGAACATATGTGGATTCAAGAAGCCATTTGGTGAGGGAACCTTAAGCTTCGTGAACTCGAAGAGGATCGAGTATGATTGAGGAAGAAAAGCATGTTAATGGATGTAGAGATCAAAAAACTGGAAAACAAAATCGTGAAAGCATGTCACGTCAATAAACTAAGAGTGACAAGATGAGATATGGGCAGCCATACTACAACATTAGAAGATTATCGCCGAGCATTTGTGACTCTGCTACCATGGTTGCAACCACACCTTACCAGACAAAGTAATGAGGGGAGTGCACTGAATAAGGAAGAATGTATGGCACTGACTGTGACAAGGGTAACTGAGGAGTGCCCGTGGACTAGGCTAGAGGTGAATTGAAACCTCGCATAGGTGGTGCGACCACCTGACTATCCATAGGGAGCAGAGTCTCAGCACTCCAAGAAGTTGAAAGAGAGCATGGGACTATAAAAGAGTCTGTGTGGGATCTGCGTGATAAGGATGTTGCGTGCAGGATCAGTATGTCACAGGGGTCATGCCCACAGACAGGGGGCTACGCTGCTACATTGGTAGGCTGGCAAATGACCAATGGTGTCACTATTCATGACAAGACGTCCAATTTATGGTAAAGAAGATCAAGTAGTGGGAAATTAAGACACGAATTAAGAGATAGATTTGGGACGATCTACTGCCATGAAGGCATTAGTGACTCAGAAGTGGGGTTAATGTTTGAATTCAAATTCAAGAGATGCTATAAAATCCCTAGGGCTAGCCACGAGGAAACACTTAGCTGTTTGAGAATTGAGCAATTACAGAGCAATAAGCGTCACATACTCTTACCACCTTTGACTGTAGACATGATGACTGTTGCGAGAACAAGAGTGTGAGTCGTCGAAGATACCACAGAGCCCCATATGGCCCATGAGGAGCTCGGAGAGGTGGCAGTTGTGCCAGAAATTCCAAAATCACCATGAATGTCGGGGCCGAAGAAATATAAGAAGATTATGGGCCTAGTCTGTGTATCCCAAAGAAACCCATGGTTTGACAAATTGTCAATGGAAGAAAAAGGAAAAGTTGTCACTGTTGAATCAGAATAAGAGGAGGAGGACTTGCAAGCTTGAATAGCTCAAATTGAAGTGCAAGAGAATGTGGAGGAGGATGTCTCACCAATGCCTTCTGCAAGAAGGTTACCCATGTACATCCCCCCATGGAAAGGGACAGCCAAGATACTGAAAGACCTGGAGGCCATGAAGAGTGCACTCCAGAACCCGCTCCTCCTCGACGGTATAAGGTTTGGAGGTTTTCCTTTGGGACAAGTACCTACCATGAAGTTAGAGGATTGGGACCTCATGAACAACAAAAATTTTTCACACCTAGCCATAGATAGTTTAATGAAATAGAATTCAGAGGGGCCTGTTATAGTTTTGGAGCCGCAAAAATGGTTGTGCAATGTGGAGAAGGCTGGGTTCCTCCATCTGCGATGGATATGCCACTACCACCATGCACCCATCATCATTTTTGTCATCAGGTAGCTGCTATGCATGGTGCATGATGGGTATCTCTCACTGGAGGAGCCTATTCCCATCACGGCCGACCTAATTCATAGGATTTCTCGATTTCCCTTCGAAGGACACGACCCCGCGGACATAGCGGGGAAAATAGTGACTTGGCCCTCCTAGAAGCTATTAGGGCCAAGTATAAACTAGAAAAGGAATAGAGGGGGTACGCAATCGCAAGAATTAAGGACAAAGGGGTGTGCATAGCCACCCTACTGCTAGCTGGCAAGCTGATGAGGAAATGTCATGCCGATGAAGTACCAACATCTATGATTGCGCTGGTAGAGCAGTGTGCGGAGGGGGTACCATTCAACTAGGCAGAGTTCCTCTATGATGCATTTTTTATGAACTACAAGGAGGCCCAGGAGCAAGGTAAGACCTTCCACTACGCATGGTTTCTCTTATCCATCTTGTTGGTTGCAGGGGAACTACCGGAGGATAGTAAGTTTCCTAGTATTAAGCATGATCTGCCCGAAGACATGAGGTACACCTCGCTCTAGGCTACAAAAGATGCGAAGAGGATTCGCGAGATGAAGGTGTTCTAGTTGTTCATGGAGGAAAGCATTCAAATCAGGATCAACCAAAGGCCATGCCTATCTCCCACAATTTATAACTTCTTGCAGAGCTCTACAGAATTCAAGGCGGATATGCATAACCTGTATATCTAAGTTGGAAAGTTGTAAAGCAATATCTTGGTTTTAAAACTTATACATACTGGCTTTCCAAAAATACACCAGATCCAATCTGGATCCGAATCCTTCGACCATTATCAGTGATCCTCAAAGAATTTGGCAAAAGTCTAAAAAAGTTGCAGAGAGATCTATTTTAACCAGAGAACAATCAAGTAAGGGTTTCATTCCTAGAGTTAATTCACTCCTGGGAAGGTTAGAAACTCTACAGGACATTGAGTTTGATATTAACTTTGAGAAAAGTTTATTTCGCAGTAAATATTTAAGTTGGATTGATTAGACAGTTGTTGATTCCTCTATATCTCTTCATAACCCCATTGAAGATTTGTTTTCATAGAATAAATCAGGGTCACAGCTTATTCACACTCTTTATCTCTTGCAGAACCTCTCTTCAAACTTAAACACTTGGGTGAAAAATAAGAGTCATAGGCCATCTTTCGATTTTTGACATACTTCCATTGCATCTACTACCATTCAATCTATCCCTAATCCTCTGCCTTCTTCTTCACAGAGTATTCACACCACTCAGACCATTGTTAATCCCCCTTTCATTATACCGAATATCCCAATCCCTATATTAAATCCACCACCTCTCCCTCCTCTAGTTATGGCTTCTCGATATGCACCCCTTGTTTTTCCTCAAAATATTGGTACCATTCCCCCTGATTATCAAACTAAAACACCTTTTTTCGACAGCACTCAAACTGCTACATCTCAACAACACATAGACAAGATGAATGATTTCTTTGACCTCCATGAAGTTGAAATTGAAGATGTGATGATGAGGCTATTTGTACACAGTTTTGGAGGAGAAGTTCGGAAATGGTTCAAAGCCCTACCAGAAGCTTCTACCACTACTCTACTTTTCCTTCAGAAGCAGTTCCTAGATCGGTGGGAGGTGAAAAAGAATCCCCTTTAGATTTTGTCTGAATATGAGAATGTCAAAACAAATGTTTGTGAGAGTGTACAAGACTATTGTGTGATATTTAATGCATTATGCAATGCTATCCCTGGAAATAACAAACCAGTAGAGGGACTGGTTTTCTTTAGGTTTCCAGATAGATTTGATGCTGATATGGCATATTAGTTGCGTGAATGTGATCCTACAACTCTAGAAGACATGCAAAAGAATGTTGTGAGCATAGAAATGAACTTGCTGGCTAAAAGAGAAAGAATGAGATCATAGAAAAGAGTGATCACGAAAGAAGAAACATCTACTTTAGATGCAAAAGTGGATATATTTATTCAAACAATGGAAAGGATGGTTGACCAGTTTTCCATCTCAGACAGACTTAAACCACAAATTCAAAATGCAAACTTTAGAGGGCAGCAACAACCCCAATTCCAAATCAAGAAAAGAGAGAAAAAAGCATCTAAACAACTAGTGCAACAACAACAACAAATCAAAACCCTGTTACAGTAGAATTATGTTCAAGAAGTGGAAGAAGAAGAGGAGGAAGATTCGGTAATTGAAGCAAATCATTTCTTCACTACAAATGGTATGCCTATATTTCTGACCGAAGATGAGGAGTATGTAGAAAGTTTTGTCATTCCAAAGGATGAGGACTACATCTTAGAAAATGGTGTTTATTTGGAGACATAATCTGATGATTATCAACATGGCTATATGAATGCTTTGTGTGCACATCAGAAACAATAATATTTTAGAGAAGAGATGTACTGGTCAGTCCTATTCAAAAGAGGAAGGATGTTCAATCAAAGAATGATCTCTCAAACAATCGGAAAAGAGGAAAGGAGCATGAAAATCAACATGATAGCAAGGTAAATCAGCCATCAACAAGTACAACTGCAAAAAAGAAAGACAATCAGAAAAAGGATAGTGTAACAAAGCAGCAAACAAATAAGAGGGACATTGTTGTCAAAGAGGTAGAACAAGTCACATATTTTAATTTAGAAAGTGAAATTTCTAAATTGAAAGTGTCCATTCGTTTGACCGATCTTGTTAAGAATAGCCATTACAAACACCATGTATCTAGAATACTACAATTTGATCCTTTGTCTGACATGGTGAATGTTGAGGAGGGTCATCATGAGCTTATTTTTGGTCCATCTATAGATGGTCAACTAGAATATAGGGAGGTCCCTCCCTTTTATTCAAGTCTTAGACTGCATGAGTATATTCTTCATAATGCTATTCTTGATTCCATAGCTTCTCATAATTTGATGCCCAAGGCTATCATGGAAAAGCTAGGCTTGGATATCACCTGAAAATATCATGATTTGTATTGATTTGATACTGGTAGAGTTTACTGCATTGATTTCATCAAAGATTTAGTGGTTTCCTTAGATCAAATCCCAGCCAAGAATGTTTTGATGGATGTGGTTGTAGCTGATATACCACCTAGATGTGGTATGTTGTTGTCTAGATCATGGGGAGCCAAATTCAAAGGAACTTTACAACTTGATTTCTCTTATGCTACAATCCCTGTTTTTGGTCAATTGAGGAAGTTATACCAGGAAAAGAAGATGAAATATATGATCACTAGTAAAGAGAAGTCTATAAATCATCTGATAAATGTTGTACATATAGATTTAGAGTCTTTTATTTTTTACACTGATAATGGATTGAATGATGTAGATATTCAACTCATAGAAGTAGATGATGTACCAGAAATTTCTAAGGGTTTTAGAGCAGTTCTTAATCAAGAAAACAAAAAAGTGGAAATTCATTTTGAGCAACCTCCATAGGAACAAAAAGTCAGTAAAGAACAGAAAAATGAAGCAAATAGCGAAGGTAAGATTGAACCAATAGAAAAATTCCAACATCTGGAAGATGAAGATGGCCTTTGGAGCATGGACTTCGATGGTGCTTTTGGTAAGGATGTTACGGGTATTGGAATTTAGATTCGAAGTCCTGTTTTTTAGCCAGACAAAGTTCCATGTAATGTTAGAGTGTGTACATATAAATTAGCTTTCGATTTCTCTAACAATGAAGTGGAGTATGAGGCATTGATTACAGGTCTAAATATTTTGAAGAATTTTGGTGTGAAAAGGGTTTCTATTTATGGTGATTCAGAGTTAGTGATTAAACAAGTCAAAGGAGGATATCAAGTGAAGCATCTGTGGATGAGAGCTTATAAGAACATAGTCCCAGATATCTTGAAGATGTTTCCAGAATACACATTGACAACGGTGCCGAGAAGTCAAAACATCGTTGCTAATTCACTTTCTATAGCAGTGAGAAATCTGAAAATTCCAATGAATTCTAGCAATAAATGTGAAATTCATGTCAAACATAGGCCTATTGTTCCTGATAATTTTAGATATTGGTATGTTTTCTGGGATGACATTGAAATTAATTCCTTTTTGCAGAATGAAGGGAAGTTTAAGGATGTTATCATTGATGATTTTGGTGATTCTGATGAACAAGACATTGAGGTAAGTCAGATCGATGTTTTATAGCTGAAGGATAATGTTATTCCTAGAGGTCTTATACCTTTAGAGGAGTTGTTTGATTAAGATGATGTGGCAAGAAATCCAACCTTGGTTCCTACCGACAAAGGAGTTGAAGATGTAAACATTGGGACAGCGGACAAACCCAATCTTGTTAAGTTATCAAAAACATTATCTCCCGAGTCAAATGCTAAGTATGTTAAGTTGCTATCTGAATTTTCTGATGTGGTTGCATGGGATTATGAAGATATGAAGGTCTACGAAAAGAAAATTATTCAGCACACCATTCTCATCAAACCAAATCAGAATCCTTTTAGGCAAAAGTTGAGAAGAATCAATCCAAAATTGTTACCATCCATCGAGAAAGAGGTAAATAGACTGTTTAAATATGGTATCATTGTTCCAATTAGATTCTTTGATTGGGTTTTGAATTTGGTCCCAGTGTGAAAGACGACTGGAGAGATAAGGTTGTGCATTGATTTTCGTAACCTAAATAAAGTGTCCCTAAAAGATAATTATCCTCTTCCTAAGATGGACCACATTCTACAAAGAGTAGTTGGAGCATCACGGATGTCACTACTAGATGGCTACTTAGGTTACAATCAGATTTTGGTGCATGAAAAAGACCAAGACAAAACTGCTTTCACAACACCATGGGGGACTTTTCAGTATGCCAAGATGCCATTTGGACTTAAGAATGCCAGGGCCACTTTTCAACGTGCCATGGATATAGCTTTCACTAAACAGAAGGATGTTTTCTTAGTGGTTTACTTAGATGAATTGATAGTATTTTCCAGTCCTGATGATGAGCATTTACACCACCTGAGGATTGTTTTTCAGAAATGTAGGGAGTTCTAGATTTCTTTAAATCGAAAGAAAAGTATTTTCGCCATGGAGAAAGGTAATCTCCTCGGTCATATAATTTCCAAAGATGGTATTTTTCTTGATCCTTCTAGGGTGGAGGCAATTCAGAAAATAGACTTTCTGTGCAACAAAAAGGAGATCCAAGCTTTCAATGGTAAGATGAACTTCTTACGTAGATTTATAACAAATTTGGTTGAGAATCTGCATGAGTTAACTAATATGTTGAAGAAGGATAACACTATGAAATGGACC
The DNA here is from genome assembly GCA_031772625.1 of Pinus tabuliformis. Lineage (NCBI taxonomy): Eukaryota > Viridiplantae > Streptophyta > Pinopsida > Pinales > Pinaceae > Pinus > Pinus tabuliformis. The sequence goes on from CM062811.1 coordinate 1,108,897,299, forward strand.
TAGGATGCCATGAAATATTTCAACTTGGTAAAGCTTGCTTTGACCACAGCCCCTGTTTTGATCAGTCACGATTATACTCGTGATTTTATTATATTTTCATTTACATCAGAGCACACTTTGGTTGTAGTGTTGATACAAAAGAAGGATTAGGTGGAGTAGCCCATTGCAATTTTCAGTCGAACTACCAGAGATGCTACTTTTCACTATAACATCATTGAGAAACAAGCTTTGGCTCTTATAAAGGCATTGAAGGATTTTCGAGTTTACATTCTGCATTTGCATAACAAGGTATATGTTCCCAATGCAGTTGTCAAAGTTGTCCCCATGCAAACTGATCCGAAAGGAAGAAGAGGAAAGTGGATAACAGTGATGTTAGAGTATGATCTTGAGATTAAGCCCATGAAACTGATCAAAGGTCAAGGCTTGGCAAAAATCATGGCTGAGTCGAATCTTCATGCTCTAGAAATAAATATTATTGTAGCAATGTCAGATGAAGAAGATGGTGGCACACTCATTCAAGTATAAAAAATGTTTCTCAACTCACCTTGGTATTCTGATATAGTATATGTTCCTGAGAATCTTTATCATCCTCTTGGAATGCTGAAAAGTAAAGGTAGATCACTAAAACTGAAGTCTGCAAAATTCTGCATTTTGGATAGTGCTCTCTATTGCAAAGATTGGGAGGGGTTCTTCTTAATTGTTTGGTTGAAAATGAAGTTTAGCAGTTAATGAATGATTTTCATAGAGGATATTGTGGGGGTCACTTTTTTTGGAAAACAAGAACTAATAAAATCTTGAGAGTAGGGTATTATTAGCCATCTCTATTTTCATATTTATATAAAACAGTCATGAGCTGCCATGAATGTCAAGCTTTTCAAGGAAAAAGGAAGTTTCTTCCTCTTTCTTTGAATCTATTTGTAGTTAATTCACCTTTCCAACAGTGGGGGCTTGATTTCATAGGGGAAATCCATCCTACATCATCAACATAGCACAAATTGATTTTGACAGCCACCGGTTACTTCACCAAATGGACTAAAGCCATTCCAACAAGGCAAGCTATGGACATGGTAATCATTTAGTTCTTAGAGTCCAATATCTTGTCTCATTTTGGTTGCCCTCACAATATTATTTACAGATAATGCAACATCATTTAATTGAAAGAAAATGGTTGAGTTTTGCAACAAGTACAACATCACATTAGGTCATTCCACGACATACTATCTGTAGGGCAATGGACTAGCCAAGTCTTCAAATAAATCATTGGAAAACATTATTAAGAAAATGTTGGAGGCAAACAAGAAGAATTGGCATTGAAAGTTTGTCAATTCTTTGTGGGCTGATAGATTGAGCAGTAAGAAATGAATAGGTATGTCATCGTTTGAATTGGTTTATGGTACTGATACAGTGTTTCCTACGTCACTTACAGTCCCAGTCATGAGATTATTGCAAGAAGTCGGCAGTGAAGAAGATGATATTCAACACCTAATCAATCAAATGATTCACCTTCAACAAATAAGGGAAGAGGTTTCTCAAAATACTTTCTGGCTACAAGAGAAGATAAAGAAAATTTATGACCACAAGACCAAGGCAGAAAAGTTTCAGCTGGAAGATGTAGTATTGCGATGGGATGCACGAAATGAAGAAAAAGGGAAACATGGTAAGTTTGACAATATGTGGAAAGGACCTTATAAAATATCAACCTATCGAGGACAAAATGCATATTTATTGAAGGAAATAGATGGTCAATAATGCTTAGGAGGTCCGGGGAATGGTAGGCTCCCCAAACACCATTTTTTTTTATGTAGCTTGTTGAAGTTGCTTCACTATCATTGTATATACCAATTTACTTTCCTTGCAAGATTTGAAGTAGAATGTCATTTGAGCTTGGGGCCCGAAGTGAAGGCTATAAAGCTTAAATGCTTTGTGATGTTTTTAGTTGGTTTTTGACTCAGTCTAGAGTCGATTTTGAGTTAGTTTTCAATTTGTATCGAGTCATTTTTCAAAAATTTCAAAAAAGATTCAGTCTTTCATTTGTTTGGCCATATTGGCCCAATCAACTAGGCACTTGTTCTACAGTGTTCTTAACACCTCCAAGGAGCTTCCATCCCCAATAAGGCCAATGTTAGTGTCAATATTTGCATACTTCCATCAGGGATCACATTCCTCTTTTTGCATGATCATTTTAGGTGTCTCACCTTGCAATTTCAAGTCATTCCGCTAGGTCATACTTTGAAATTGATTCCTTGATGGTTGTTTGAGTCAGAATTTGTCTTTTCCCTTAGAAATATGTCTGCTAACCCACTCTCATAGTTGGTTAAGCTTTTAAGACCTTCTTCCACTCTTTTCATCTCAATCAAAATTAGTAATAAAATCAGGTCTTCATTTTTTCATTTAGGTCATTAGGTTTCATCTTTATAGGTCTAGGGTCATTATTGTATCCAAATAAAGGGCATAAACAAGTGTGGGGAAGACCTATTAAAGGTCATTTAGTCTCTTTCAATCAAAATTGATATATATATATGTTTTCTTTGGTTCTTTGTAGCTTTTCATCTTAATTTTTGAGTTGAAAATGGTAGATTTATTTGTAATTGTCTAATTCATTTCATGATAAAATCTCTAATTTCCCAAGCTTCTTAAAGTCATATATTCCCTGCTATACACTCCATAATGCAAAGCCTTAAAGCATATCAACCACCTTGACTACAGAACAAAGGCTTGAAAAGGAGATTAAAGAGGATAGAGAAGTATGGCTTGATAGGGTCAATTTGCATTTGGAGAAGCTGCTAAAGAGAGCCAACATGGACAATCAAATCATCAGGCACATGGCTCACCATTATAGGACCTGGAACAAGACATAAGAGTCAAGCAAATGAAAACAAGGCTAAAACAAACTCTCAAAGGAAAAAAGGTGGTGATAAGCTTAGGTTGCTTGTTGAAGCTTCCTTGGATGACCCAGAAACTTGATAGTGTTGGTCTCCCCAAATTTTGAGCAATTTTTGAGAATTTTTACATTTTTGAAGAATTTAGCAATTTTTGACACAGAAATTTTGGCTCTATGCACAGCGCCACTAGTGCTGCGCTTTTCCTAGGAGCGTCCAATGGCAAGAATAAGACCACCATTGGATTTATAATTATGTAAGCATGCTCCGTGTGGATTTTCTAAGATTTTGGAGAAAAATTGGTCAGCCAAAATGTCAAAAAACGCCTTAAAAATCATGTTTTTGCCCCTATTTTGACAATGGCGCTGTGCATAGAAGAAGTCTTGGGAGCATCCATTTTGCAGGCATCAAATCAATTCCAAATGGGAAACTAAAGGCAGATTTCGAATGGTGACAGCACTGGCTTTCTAATGAGCTATCATGAGCTGAATTTGGACACTAGGAAGGCCTCCAGATTGGCCTTGCAAAAAGTGTTGTGCATAGCCTTTTGGCACTGCACATAGAACAATTTTCTACTAAATTTTCACTTTACTATGCCATGACTATAATTGTTGCATTTTCTCTCATGGATGATGTTTTTACTGATGTAAATGGTGATTAGGCATGTAAATAAGATGAATATTAGTCATTGGAGGGTAGATTCGTTGGATCAAAAGTTCTCTTGAAGTCAAATGAATCAGTTTCCTCCCTTTTAAAGGCGAGTTCTTAGGGTTGCCTAGATTTCAGTTCCTTATTCAGCTTTTGATGGATTATTTCCTCATCTTAAGGATTCAACCACTAATGATGGGAGGAGGTTGAATTCAAGTCTATATCTTCTTTTTCTTTCTCATTGTAAAGGGTGCGATTCAGTGGGATTGGTTAGGCTTTGATAGACATCATTTTCTTCCAATTATAGTAGGAGATTAATGAAAATTTATAGCTATTTCTTTGGGATCCATGTGGTATGATGCTCAGTTCTATTTTTCTTATTTTTTCATGTGTTAAAATGTATTTTTTACTCCATTTCATTGTTTCATACTCTTTATGTGAATGTATACAAGTTTGAAAGGAAAAATCCATAATGTTTATGCTTTGTTTTGGGTAGACATTTCACAGTCTGTGTTTTATTCAGTTTAGGAAGAATCCATGAGATTTACATGATATTCCTAGCTCCTCACCGATAATCTTTTCACCTCATCCATCAAACCCTAAAGTTTTGATCATTGTGCATGCCTTACCCCATCGAACACCTTGCATTTTTGACATAATTTCCTTGCGCTAAATTTTGGCTCCCCTTGATCCAGCAAAACCCTTCAAAATCAAATCAAACCTTGTGCTACCATACCTAGCCTAACATCACTTTCTAGATCCTATCAATTTGGCTAATATCCTTATGGAGAGAGCCCTCTCCTGGCCTAGTAGGGCTAGCTACTTGGCTAAGCGTGGTTTATGGTTACCCTGGCATTGCCTTCCTTCAACCTGAGGTTCAATCCAGGTGATAACAAACCTGATGAGGGAGGAGCTGGAACTTGCTCCACCATCATCACTGTTTTATTGATATTGTCAATGAACTCTTGCTTTGATAAAGGCCTCTTGTACATTTTCAATCTATGTCCATTAACAAGAAATGGAATGGCTTCTTCATCTATAGTTCTGATTTGTACTGAACCATTATCATGTCATCTCTCCACCACATAAGGTATGAGCCATCTCGTCCTTAGCTTTCACTTGAAGTATTTATACCTAGAATCATATAAAAATTCCCAATCACCCTCTTAAAATTGCTTCTCCTTAATATGTTCACCATGCGAGATCTTTCTCTGAAGCTAAACTACCTCCGTATGTAGGAGGGAATGCATTTTGAATTCATCCAAGCCATTCAATTGGAACAATATTTCTTTCTTTGCATGAATGAGATCCAAATCTAGTTGGGCTTCCATCCTTAATGTGTTCTATTCAAGCTCAATGGAAATCAAAGCCTTTTTCCCATAGACCATCTCATAGGGTGTAAATCCAGTGGTGGTCTTCCATGTGGTATTATAGGCCCAGGTGGCCTCAACTAGTCTCTCTGCCCAATCCTTCCTGCTGCTACTCACTACCTTGGTTAAGATGCTCTCTAGTGCCCTGTTGGTGACCTCCACTTTCCCATTAGCTTATGGAGATATGGAGTGGAGGTCCTATGCTTGATTTTGTGATGGCTGAGTAGTTTTTCAATCATGTTGGAGGTAAACTAGTTGCCTTCATCTATGACTAGATATCTTGGGTACCCAAATTTGTAGAATACATTCTCCGTTAGGAACTCAACAACCTTCTCTTTTGTTGCTACTTTAATTGCCTTAGTTTCAGCCAACGTAGTCAAATAATCAGTGCCCACAATACTGTACTATTTTTTCTTTGAAGGAGGGTTGATAGGCCCAGTGAAGTCCATGCCCCACTTGTCAAATGGCTCGAAAGTCACTTGAGGCTGTGGGGGAATTTAATCTCTTGGAGTAGGCTTTCCCATCCTCTGGCACTGATCACACTGACTAATGTAATTTTTCACATCCTAGTGAAGAGTGGGCCAATAATAGCATTCTTGTAACACTTTGAATGTTGTCCTCTTTGCTGCAAAGTGACCTCCACAAAGCCCATCATGACAGGTTAGAAGGATGTCAAAAAATTCCTCTTCCCTTACACACCTTCTCAAGATTTGATCTGGGACATGTTTGAAAATATTTCCCCCAATATAGGTGAAGGGGGCACTTTTCCTGACTATCTTTGTCTTTTCTTTGGAGGGCAAGTTTGGTGGGAACTGTGTTGATACCAAATAGTTTGCTATAATAGCAAACAATGGAGAGATAACTGAAATAGAAAACAAGTGCTCGTCTGGTAACTGGTCATCTATCATTCCTTCTTCACCTACAAGTAGATTCACCCTAGATAAAAAAAATTCAACAACATTTTCTTTACTAGGATTATCAACAATGGTTAAATCAAATTGTTGTAATAAAAGAAACCATCTTATAATTCGAGCATTCACATTTGGTTTGTTCATTAAATATTTGATTGCATCATGGTCAGTATGCACAAATTTTTGATAGCCTATAATGTAATGCCTAAATTTCTTTAATGAACTCAAAACAACCAGGAGTTGCTTTTCAGTCACTGTATAATTTAGCTCAGCCTTTGACAAGCTCTTACTGATAAAATAGATGGCATAGGGTAGTTTCTCCTCTACCTAACCTAAGGCTGCTCCTATGGATTTCTGTGGGGCATTAACATGAATATGAAAAGGGAGGGCCCAGTTTGGGCCTTGGAGAATTGATGTAGTGGTTAACTTACCATTTAGAATGTTTAAGGCCTCTTGACAACTTTTTGAACATATAAACTCAGAATCCTTGGTGAACAACCCAAATAAAGGAGATTCCAACTTGCTGAAGTCGTTTATGAACCTTCAGTAGTATCTAGCTAACCCTAAGAAACTCCTGACATCTCTCTACTTTTGTTGAGGTGGGACCTTTTGGATGATTGTTATTTTGTTCGGGTCCACCTGCAATCCTTGCTGAGATATTGAATTACCTAACACAGTCCTTTCAGTCATTAAGAATTCACATTTTTTTGGACTGAGAGACAGGTTCATTTCAATGCATTTGTGCAATACTTTAACTAGGTTTGTCAAGGCTTCTTGAAAGTCACAGCGATAAGGTATAAAATCATCCATATAAATTTCCATCACATCATGTACTAATTTGGCGAAAATACTCAAGACTGCTCTCTGGAAAGTGGTAGGAGAATTTCATAGGCCAAAAGGAAGGACACTATAGGAAAAAGTACCCCAAGGACAGGTGAATGTGGTCTTATCCTGGTCTTCTGGGTAGATTTGGATTTGGTTGTACCCACTGAATCTGTCTAGGAAAGAAAAAAACTTTTTCCTTGCTAGGTCGTCTAGAACATGGTCGATGAAGGGTAGGAGAAAATGATCCTTGTATGTGGCTTTGTTCAACTTCCTATAATCGACATAAATTCTCCACTTACCATTTTTCTTGGGAACTAACACTAAAGGAGAGACCCACTTACTTTCGGAGATAGGGTAAATGAACCCTGCATCTAGAAGTTTTTGCACTTCTTCTTTGACTATATCTTTAAGAGTTAGATTCATCCTCCTTTGTGGTTGTTGGATTGGCTTGCAACCTTCTTTGATGTATATGTGGTGAGTACACACTAAGCGGTGTACTCCCTTCATTTCCTTGTAACTCGAAGAGAAGGCTTCTCGATTTTCTCTCAACATGTTGCATAGCTTTTCCTGTTCGAGAGCAGAAAGAGATGGATTAATTTTCAAGGTTTTCTTTGGGCCGAATTCTATAGTTTTGACACGGAGTGGGTTGGAATCAGCCAAGCATAAGTTAATTGGATGATTGTTCTGGGTTTCCCTTACTTCTTCTTCTAATGGTAATGAAATAGGAGTTGTACTTTGGAGAAGGTGTTCAATTAAGTCATCCTCATCTTGTTGTCCTCCTTCTATGGTTGCTTCCATCGGATAAATTTGAGTGGACTAAACCTCATCTTCTTCCTCCTCCTCTAAGAATAAAGGTAAATCATGCTCTAGAGAATATTGAGCATGAGGGTATAGGACTAACTCTTTGGACATATGCCCATTCTTGATGGTCATATTCCCATCTCTGTAGCTAATGTAAGCATCGGTTGTGTCCAACCATGGCCTCCCAAGGATGAGAGGATAACGAGTAAGTTTAGCCTTAGGTTGGAGAACAAGAAAATCTATAGGGTACTCTAAGAGTCAATGGAGACCATGACATCCTCCACGATTCCCTCAAGGGTGACTATGGAATAGTCTGTAAGTTGCAGAACTATTGTGGTCTTCCTCAATGACCCTTGGAGGTTGAGCTTAAACATGGTGTCCTTGGTCATCACATTAATGTCAGCCCCAAGATCAATTAGAATGTGGTGCCATTGATGTGCACATCTACTACAGGGCTTCCAAGGTCCAAATATTTCAGACATATTACCTGCCCCAGCATTAAGTCAGGCAGTTACCCAATGACATTAATGGTAGGGGCATCCCTTTTTCTTCTTCCTGGATGCTTGAAGCATTTCTCCTTATTCAACTTATTGTAAATTGGAACATCTTTTATTTCTTGGAGAAGGGGGATCTTTGCACATAGATTTTTAAATTCTCCTAGAAGTTCAGTTTCTTTTGGGGTAGGCTGGAGAGGTTGGGCTTATCTCTTAGGAAAGGGTGGATTTATTTTAAGGTTTCTTTCATCTCTTTCTTCTTCTGCCTCCCTATGTGGAGGGGGAGGTTTGTTATCCTAGAGGACTCTCCTAGATCTTAGGTTTATCTCCTCGATTTCTACAACATAAGCTAGATATGATGTCTCTCCATTGTATACATGTTGAGCCTGCCTGTTTTTCAAGTTCGGATTTGGCTGGAAAGGAATCTGGGGTTGCTTGGGTGGAGCAGAATGTAGGAGTTTTGGTTGGGTAGGTGGCGGAGGAAATGGAGCTGGAGCATTGTTGTATTGGGGCCTCCACCCCTGGAGTGGTGTATTCCACTGAAGTTGTGGCGAAGTGTAAGGTTGAAATTATTGGCTAGCTAGCTGATAATGATACTGAGATGCATAGGACCAAGGAAGGGGTGTAGACCAGGAAGGATGAGTAGGGGGTCCCCAAGAAGGTATAGTTGTGGTTTGGTTGGTGTTTTAATATGCATGGGATGACCATTGCATACCCTGTTGGTATGGTCAAGGCCGAGGAGGTCTCCTTTGGTTGATGTAGCAAAGCTACTCAGTAACTCCTTCAGCTCCTTCATATACATATTTGAGTCCGGTTAAAGAAGGGAACTTGTTTGTGGAGTGGTTTTCTTCACAGATTGAGAAAATTTCAATACAGTTCAATGGAAATTCATTCCTAGAATGCCACTTGGTGCATCTAGGAGAAAAGATGGCCAAGGCTCTCTTTGCTTCCTCTTTCTTCCTTTTGATTTTCATGGTGTCCAATTGCAAGGCAAGGGTTTGCAACATCTCACTTTTGAAATATTCCAACATATTTCCAATTTCACGCTTGATGGATGAGTTGGAAGATGATGTATTGACCATAGGTTGACTACTCCTACCCTTTTTCCTGGCTACCCTAGAATTGTTTCTAAAGACAGTCTTAATATCCTCATAGGGTAATTGGTAGATATCTCCTCCTGCTAACAAATGTAAGGTATCCATAATATCTTCCCTTACTCCTCTTAGTAGGACCAACTTTAGTGACTCGGGATCAAGTGTGCACCTGACCCTTTTGTAACTAAGCTAGAATCTTTCTTTGTAGTCTTCTAAGGATTCATCCTAGCCCATGGTCATCTTGAAAATTTCTTCTTTAATATCCTTTGACCTACAATAGTCCCGATATTTGTTGTTAAAAGCCTGCTGCATCTGATCCCAAGTTGTCATGATGTCTCCAGGTAAACCCATGAACCATGGAAATGTTGTATCCTTGAGGGTAGGTGGAAACAGTTTTAACTTTTTCTCATCATCTGTATAGTCACAGGTTCAGCATATAACAACAAACTAAAATAGGAAAGTGTTAGGGCCCTCTATGGTCAGGCTATGGAAATGAGGTAGGGAAGAGGGGCTTATATTCTTCATCTTAGTGTCCCCATTGGTTTCCCTGATGGGGAAGGCACCCTCAAATCTCGCTCTATTCCCTCTGTCATTTTACTTTTCAGCCATTGGTTCAGTAGGAATGGGTTGCTCTTCTTCTTCTTCCCCTATAGGTTGTTCAAATATGTCAAGTTTCTCACCTAAAGGTTCCTCTAGTTCACAGCCACCTAAGAAGAGAAGGTTTCTTGTTGGATGCAGTGAGGGTATTTGGCAAGAATTTCCCTAAATTGTCCCTATTCCTACTAGGCATGAAAGGAAGTGTTTTTGGGTTGGTTTTTGTAATATTTTTTAAGTTGGAAAGTACTTTGCCGAAATAAAATTGTTGATTTAATGAAAAATTCTTAAAGAAAGAAAAGTTACTTGTTGAACTGAAATTCTACTTGCAGAATGGAAAGGAAAGGAGAAAATGACAACTGAAAGAAAGGAAGCTACAAGTTTACTTTTGCAGAAAAAGACTAATGGAAAAAAATTGGAGACTAGAAATAGAAGAAAAGAAAGCAGTAATCACATTCTAGTCAGACACCTCCCTGATAATGGTGCCAAAAAGTGATAAGCACTAGTATTGTAGCAAGGATGCTACAACTCCTAGGCTACCAACTTTACTTATCAACCTCGGGTTTGTACAAAGTTGGAGGGGATAGTGCTATATACACAATTAAAAGTGAAGGCCCTACCTGTTGTCACTGTTCAACTGATGAGAGACCCCATGGGTTTCAATCTAGACTTCTATAGAGTCAGAAGACGCTTGATTCTTTGATGGAAGAAGAGCAAATTTATTCTAAGAGAGCTACTTTACTGCAGTAATGACGAAAACAACATGTAATGCTAAATCACACCATATCCTAATTAACCATTTAAATATCTATGCTATCAAAAAATTGCTAAATCAACACTAACCTAATTCTGCTATCTAAGTTATAGAAGTAAATAGCATCAAACCATACTAATGTGTAAGTAAGAAAACAAAACTAAATTTGTTTTCACCTTTTTGGTTTTCTTTGGTAAAATCAAGCATGCAATTTAATTGTTCTTGTGGTTGTGACAGGTTGATGGAAGGTTGTTTAGGATGGATAGAAGGTTTATGGAGTGGTAGGATGGTGTGGAAGGGTCCTAGGAGGCTTTTTGTGACTTCCTAGAGGTTCCCCATCAATTTGGCCTCAAAACAAGCCGTTTCAGGAAAACCTACAGGATGATCCTATATGAATTACAGGAAACCTACAAGATGTAACCAAGACATAATTTTAAGGATTTGGAGGTGTTGGGAAGCTTCGAAAAGGTGTGTGATGAGTGGTATAGGGTGTTAGAAGGTCTAGGAACACTCAGGGGTCAATATCCAAGAGAAGAGATGGCTAGATTCGCTCAATGTCTCTAGGGGAATTTCAATGAAAAAGGACAAAAAAAATAGTCAGGGTGATGGTGGAACAAGAGATGGTTGAGGTGGATGAGGTGGAAGATGGATACTGTTGATGAAGTCTAGACCTCCTCCTGAAGTACCTACAATGCTTAAACTATCTCCAAGAACTATGCAACAAGATACATTTTCATAAACTAGAAAAGCATGAATCAATTGCCCACATTATGCATTAAGAAAGTGATGAAGGAAATGAGAACATGAGTTAGATCTTATTGCAAAAATAAAGTAATGGAAAGAGATGACAATGAAATGAATCAAGTACTCAATCAAAATAAAAAACTCCAAAGCTCATGCAAGAACTAGAAATCTATGTTTTTGGGGTTGCTGAAGGGTCTCTTCCCCAAGTCATGGTCCTAGAGGGAGGAGGTGAGGCCGAGTCACCTGTTGACAACCTTATGGTGATATTTTTCTCCTTGCTACCTGCTAGTTGAAAGAAGGTGCAAATGGAATAAAACTAAAATACAACCAATCTACTCTACACTGCTATAATGGAAATGAAACTACTTAAGCAAATGAACAATTAAACCATGAATCTATGCTAGCATACATGTACAATAAAGAGGAGCCTTGGTGGATAGGGTTGGGGCTTAATCCAAGAGCTCCAGCCCTCTGAGTTAACTCAATGCTGGCAAAAACTCATTCTTATTATCAAGACAATGGATTACATCAAAAAGTGTCATAAGTCTTGCAGCTGGAAAATAGAGTAGTGTTTTAAAATAAAAAATCCGAATCCTACTGAGGTCCTAGCCCTCTCTACTTATACATCTAAAGTCTCCAATGAATTCCTTAAAATTATAGAGGCTCGGCTCGCAAACTCGAGATAACCTGGTGCTTTGTCTTTCACTTGCTCAGGTGTCTTCTAGTCCTCATGATTTGGTTGTTTTCACTTCGCGCTAATGGCGGAATATTTGAATGGAGGGGTAGTAAATGAGGAGGATTTACCTCTTATAATTACTCTCCCTTGTCCCATTCGAGTTTTGACCAAGGTCATTGGAAAAATTCCGTTCTTTTATCATTTAATCCTGCATTAAACACACATTAGACCACAAAGAAAAATATCTAACTCTAACTCATCTCATAAACAAAATATAATCAAAAGTTTGCAATAAGTTGTGAGAATAGTTGGTTTTACAAAGCTAGGAGGTTAATTAAGGCCCATGTAATTACCCAATGATGAGACTCATCACCTTGTTTCTCAGATGGAGCTACGCAACCTATCGAGCCTTGGATCTAGCTACATAAACTTTTATCAGCTACAAAACTATTGCAATTTGGTATCTTAGGTAGATATTAAGTTAAATAATAAATACAAATGCCAATTATGAAATATATGATGATTATATACATATTATGATTCAACCTTGTAAATTGATACCTAGATTGTAAGTTATGAAGATCAAAAAGGAAGGATTAAGGTGGAAAAAGGTGTAAAAAAGAAGCAATTATGAGGTTCAATAGTTGGATACCTAATGTGCTCCATAATTTTTGAATTTCATTTCCTTTATCTCTCCATGATTCTACTGGGATTTATTTCATGGGATTATGTGTTTAGCCAACCCTCTGCATCAATTTCCTCTCTTCCATTTCTCCTTTCCATCTTTACTACAATGACAAATTAGGTTGCATTCTTTGTGTGTCAGCCACTAGACTTCAGTTTTATTCTTGGGGATGATACATTGTTTATGTGTATATTGAAGTTGCCTCTCAGAAAGGTAATTGAACCAAAATATAAATTATTTTTACATCCATCTCATGATTTGCACTAACTTATCTTCAAGAGAGAATAAGATTTCTTAGGCACTAACCTCTCCTTAACCCAGGGGTTGTCTTTAGGAGCTACAATATCTTCTCGCATCATTGCTAGGGAGCGAATAATAATATTTTTCCATGGGTATGATATTAGTGCATTCCTTTTGTCAAGTGATAAAAATAATTATAGGTTGAAGATCTCTCACCTTCGTGACTCGAATTTTATAAACCTTAGCTTCATTATCCCGACTCTTAAAACTCCTCATACTCGTTTTGATACTTCTCGGTAGAAAACTCTTCTTGTATTCAACCCTGAAAAATCATATTAAGAAGGACTCAGAGAAAGAGTGTCCTTATTGCTCCAAATCCTACAATCTCGTTCCCTGAATTGACATCATCCATATCTCGGAAAGTTGAGATAAATTCCTCTTAGTCGTCTTCCAAAGCTTCCAAACATTCAGGAGGAGGTTGTCAATTGTTCAAATCATTTTCCCCGAGACCAAAATTTGAAGAGACTTTTGTCATTACACATATTTTTACTTTTCAGACCCTCCTCAAAGTTGATGAAATTAAATATATCCTTATTAATAGTCTGAATTAGAGCATTGCTCAGCCCCAGATAGCCATAATCCATACAAATCCCCAACAAGGCCTTATGGTAAATCTTCCACCATATTGATCTGGATTTAAACAAGAATGCAACAGATTATAGAGATAACCATATACACAAAGATGAAGTGGAAATAATACTTCATTTCATTAATGGAAAACACTGAAATATGCTTACAACCAGAAATGGAAATAAACCAGCTAGGGTGATGGTAGCTTATCTCTGAGAAGAGATGTGTGGCTACTTGCCTATGAACTGTGTTACAGTGAGGCTCAAAGGCCTATTTATTGTTCAGAAACAATGGAAAACCCTTCACATTCCAAAACCTAACCCTAGAAGATGAAACACCAAATTGTGGGCCCCGTTTTTAGGTAAGTTGGTATATCAACTTCCCTGGGTCACGAATTGGTCGTATTATCTCCATTTGACGCACATGATAGTCCATTGGAAAGATCTCTCCAAGGACTATGACAAGAAATATAGTGTTTTGATAGAAAATTCGTTGGCGATAGATTTCGCAAAAAACGTCATTTAGGGCCTCAAAATGGCTCCAGAGTTTTAGGACCGGAAAAATTGCTAAAAATAGTAAACTATGCTATAATTAAGGAAACTGAAAAAACTAAAAGAAGCACTAGAGGGGATCCAAGTGGAATTAGCGAGTGGCCACTAATATCCACCTAGATCATTCCTCCCCCCTTAGGAAGCAATGGTCCCCATTGCATTGAGTTCCTTCAGGAGATGAGGGAACTTTTGCTGCACTTGGTTCCTGGTGAGCCACTTACCCTGATGAAGCAGTTGTCCTACTTTGACAACTGGATACAGTTGGATATTTTGCTAGCGAGTGTGCTTGATCTATGTGTCCATGATCTGATCAGTTGCACCTTGTTCCATGCAAGCTGGATTTAACTATGTGGGTGTGAGTTGTTCTGCAATGTCGGACGTGTCTAGTAATGGTGGAAAGTATGGCCGAAGGCGATCGACATTGAACACTGAGTGCAGGCCAAGGAATGGAGGAATGCTGAGCTCAAATGCATTATCTCCCACAGCCTTGGTAATGGTGTAAGAACCATATCGGAGTGGTCTGAGTTTCTGATAGGCTCCGGTAAGGCGTTCCTTTTGCAAATGCAACCAGACTTTGTCACCCACTTGAAACTTGTGTGGCAACCGATGTTGATCATGTCGTTGCTTGTACTTAGCATTTTATTTCTCTATAATCTCATGGACCTATTGGCAAATATGTTGGATGTGCTCAATGAATATGTTTGCCTTATCTATTTTGGACTGGACATGATCAGAATCTACGTGAGTAGCTACAAATGGCATGGCCACATCGATGGGACATAGTGGCTAGAATTCCAAGCCCACTTGAAAGGGGTTGTGGCCAGTCAAGCTATCGAGAGCTCGATTGTAGCTGTGTTGAACATAGGGGAGGCTCTCATCCCATGTGCGTGGATGCTTTGAGTTGTACATGCACAAAATGTGTACGATCATCCTATTGACAACCTCTGTCTGGCCATCAGTTTGAGGATGGAAGGCTGTGGACTTAGTGAGTTTGGTGTCCAGCATCGACTAGAGACTAGACCAAAATGTAATGAGGAACTTTCTATCCCGATCTGAGATGATAGACTGTGGGATCCTATAGTGTACCCACACTCGTTCAAAGAAGAGTTTAGCAGTGGCTTCTGATATGATATTCTTCTTGCAAGCCGCCATAATGGCCATCTTTGAGAACCTATCGATGACCACAAAAACACAGTCATTTCCATGCTTAGTGGAAGGAAGGCCTGACATATGATCCATGGAGATGGATTCCCAAGGCCCACTAGGAGTAGGCAGTGGGGTATAGAGGCCTTGCTTCTTGATGGTCAGTTTGGCAATGGCGCAGACAGTGCATGATCTGATGTACTTCCCGACATCCTGTCGAAGATTCGGTCAATAGAAATACTTCTGCAGTACTGCCACTATTTTTTCGACCCAAAAATGACCAACAGCCCGACTGTAGTGTGCTTCCCAAATCATCTTGGCACACTCACTTGAAGGAACACAAAGGTGACCCAAGTGGAATAACAGGTCATCCTGGAGGTGAAAATCTAAAACATGCTAACCCTCCAAGGGGGGCTAGTATGTCTAGCCAAATTTCAGGTCACTTCTATAGAGCAGTGGCCAATCAGAAGTCTCATTCCCACAAGAGTTGAGCACGGTGGTTAACGCCATGATCGGTGGTTGACTGAGGCAATCTGCAACATTATTAGTGTTGCCCTTCTTATACTTGATATTCAAATGGAATTGTTATAGGTATGTGGACCACTTCTGATGCTGATCATTTTGCAATTTCCCTTGGGTCTGTATGAACTGCAGGGGTTGGTGGCCTGTGTGGATGACCGTTTCCTTCCCCAAAATGTAATGCTTCCATTGTCAGCAGGCCTGCACAATGGAATACATCTCTTTAGCATAAGTGGGATACTTTTGTACTGTGTCTGAAACTGTTTCACTGTGATATGCCACTAGATGCCCATGTTGAGTAAGGACTGCCCCAATCACATAGTCAAAGGCATCTGTCTCAACCTCAAATGGTTGTTGTAAGTTTGGTAACGTGAGCATTGGTGCCATGTAGATGTGATCTTTCAATTCTATGAATGCCTTTTGTTGAGATTCAGACCAAAAGAATTTTGCTTTCACTCATCCCTTGATGACTTAACTCAAAGGCCAACTGATATGAGAAGACCCCAACACGAACCTGCGATAGAAGTTGGCAAGACCTAGAAAGTTGCGGAGCTTTGTTAGAGTGGTTGGAGATGGACAATTCTGAATGACCTGGATCTTGGCTAGATCCGCATGCACCCCCTGTTCATCAATAATGTATCCCAAATACTGAACCTAGGTCATGCCAAAAGTGCGTTTCTCCAAATTTGCACATAGCTTGTGTTGTCGCAGTGTTTGGTGAACCTGTTGAATGTGGTGGAGGTGCTCTTCCCAACTCTGGTTAAAGATTAGAATGTCATCCAAGTATACCACTACAAATGAGTTGGTTAATGGCCGCAAGATGTCATTTATTAGCCTCATGAAGGTTGCAGGAGCATTCGTCAACCCAAAAGGCATAACCAACCATTCATAAAGGCCCTCCTTGGCTTTGAAGGCAGTCTTCCACACATCAGAGGGTTTGATTACTACCTGGTGATATCCTGACTTCAGATCAATATTTCTGAAATATTTTGGCCCCATTAGTTGGTCCAGGAGGTCATCAATCCACGCGATCGAGTACCTATTACGGAAAGTGATCTTGTTCAGCACCTGATAGTCGATACAGAGTCTCCAAGTCCCATCCTTCTTCTGTACCAACACAATTGGGCTCCTGCAAGGCGATGAACTCGGATGGATGTGGCCTTTCTATAGCAGCTCCTGAATCTACCTCTTGATTTCATTGTTCTCCAGAATGGAGCGTCGATAAATTGGTCCATTGGGTAGCGGCGCACCTGGGTCAGATCGATGGAGTGCTTGACCTGACAGTGTAGAGGAACCCCTACGAGGGAGGTGAAGATGTCCTCGTACTCTTCCACGACCTTGTCCATCTGTAGTTGTCGTGCAGAGGGGCCCTGTCTGGAGGTTGTAGCCACCGTCTTCTTCTTTCCTTGAGGGCGTATCGTTAGGAAAACAAATTTTCCAATTTTGGAAATGAACTTACTGAATTGTTTTGCAGTAATCAAAGAGATGGTAGTAGGCGGTGCTACCGCTGGTATCCTGTACAACTGATTTCGCAATGTAATAATAACAACATGGGGCCTTGATTCATACACAGCATGTCACTTCCAGAAGTATGCTTGTCCTAATAATACATCACAAAATTTAAGGAGAGCAATGTCACACAATACCTCATCTATGAAGGGCTTTATGTTGTATGGAAGGCGACACTGTTGGCTCACGCGAAGATCCTGTCCTTGGTGCAGCCACTCGATGGTGTACGGTTGTGGATGTGTTGTGGTCAGTAAGCCCAACCGCTTCACAACCTCAGCTGAAATGAGGTTCTTTTGGCTCTCGCTATCAACAATGAACTGTAGCGGGGAGCCCCTTACTGAAGTTTGGGAGTGGAAGAGATGCTCCTCCTCCTCTGGATCTTCGGGTTCATTTTTCTAGATCTTGGTAGTAGCAACAGTGGCTTTGGGATCCGCATCAATGATCTGCTTCCCTTTGTCATTCCTCTTGTTGGGTTCTGACTCAAAGTCGAAACATGCATCTGATTCTGAAACCTTTAGCTTAGCCACCAATGACTGCTTGGCTTGACACTCACTTTTGTTGTGAGTGGAGCTCTTGTGGAACTCACACTATTTTCCCATGTCCTTTTTTGGCTTTGTGGCACTGTTCTTTGCTTATAGCTTTGGCAGGTTGTCTTGGGCTACCCTGCCTTGGCTTTGTCCTTTGTTCTGTGGTTTAAGGGCACCTTTCCCTTGCTTTAGATTCGCAGATCCAAAGTCTCGCTTCTTTTGTTTAAACTTCTGCTTGATCTTAATTGTTGGCATTATGATTCAGGTGTTGTCCTTGATGGCAAACCCTTTCAGGTGATAAATCAAGAAGGACGCAGGAAATATGTTCAGCAAGTGCGTCCCCGCAGGTATACCATACAGAACCCGCGTCCAGGGACGCTGGCCAGCCGTTCAGGAGGTGCGTCCGCCCAGTGCACACATTTCAAGGCAGAGAAAAGCACGTGGGGGTTTCTTGCGTGGTATCTAGCCGACGTTTTTGTGTTTCTATGGTGTCGGCTCGTGGTATTGTTCCATGTTTTGGGGAGAAGCTTGCCTATATAAAGCAAAGGAGTTCATTTGGATTAAGCATCATCTTGGTTGAATATCTTTTGGTGAGATCTAGTCCAGATCTATGAAGGCGAATCTTCTAATGGACTGTGATCTCTATGGCGCATGATCAGATCTGTGGATCTGAGTGTTTGGGTTGGTTCTGAAGTCCTCATATCTTTTATATCTGAAGGGACGCAGGTTCAGTGAAGGGAAAGTGCGCCGGGACGCAGTACAGTAAAGGCTCAGGTGCGTCTCGGAGGCAAAGGACGCGGCGTGACTGTGTTATTGGGTGCGTCTCTGAAGCAAAAGACGCGGCGCGATAGTGTTTCTGGGTGCGCCGGTCGCAGCAAAGCATAGAGGAACAGTGCGTCGGCACGCAGAACAGTGGAAGGTAGACTGCGTCCAGTCGCAGGTCACAGAAAGAAAATATGCGTCCCTGTCTTAAGATGATCTGTTGACTGTATATTTCTGTTCATAAGGTGTTCTGGGTTATTTCTGTAATTACTGATCTGATATCTGTAGTGGACTGTATCTGTTGTATACTTGTTGATCATTTGATTCTTCATGAAAAGAAGTAGGGGGTTGTAGCTCCCTTCCAGGAGAGACTGGAAAACGAGAGAGAGTTGTAGCTCTCTGCAGGTTGCAGCCTGCGTGCTGGTAAAGGACTGCACCAGTACAAAATCATTGTAAAAAGAATTTCTTGAAAGAAGATAGAGACATATTGCAGCAGGTGGTTTTCTCCCGCATTGGGTTTCCACCTTACATCTTGTGTTCTTTGGTGTGACTGTCTATTTTCTTTATTCATGCTCATTATTTTATGGTACTGATATGCAAGAATAATTCAAAAGATCAAATAAGGAAGATTTGGTAAATTGCTTGATAATACTGATTCACCCCCCCTCTCAGTATTATTTCCAACAATTGGTATCAGAGCAGGTCCTTCAGAAAAGCTTGATCGCTTGAAGGTAGATCGTTCATCATGAGCAACTACGAGAGAGAAGCATCAATCAGGCCACCAGTTTTTGATGGGACAAACTTCAATTATTGGAAGGTAAGAGTTACTGCATATCTTCAATCTCTTGGTACTGAAGTTTGGGACATTGTAGAAACAGGCTATGCTTTTCCTTCAGCTACTCCTACAGATCCAGCTGAGAAAAAGAAGTATGAAACAAATGCAAAAGCAGTCAGTACTCTATTAGGAAGTATATCCCAAACAGAATTCATGAAGGTAATGCACTTCAAATCAGCAAAAGAAATATGGGACAAAATGATCACAAGCTATGAAGGAGATGAACAGGTAAAACAAGCCAAACTTCAAACTCTCAGAATTCAATATGAGACTCTCAAGATGTATAATGATGAAAGTGTGGCTAATTATTTTCTTCGGGTAGATGAGATTGTAAATTGTATGAAAAATTTGGGTGAAGAAGTAAAGGAGTCTCTAGTAGTTCAAAAGATTCTAAGATCATTATCCCCCAAGTTTGAATCCAAAGTATCTGCAATAGAAGAAAAAGAAAATCTCCGTGTTCTTACTATGTCTCAGCTACATGGAATTCTAACTGCTTATGAAATGAGAAAGGGAGGACCATCAGACAGAAGGGAGGCTGCTTTTAAAGCATCAGGCAAAGAAGATTACTATGAAGCAAGCCATGATCCAGAAGAAGAGGAAGAAGAATCAAATTTTGTCAGAAATCTTCAAAGAGGTTCTGGAAGGTTCAGAGGTAAGCTACCTTTCAAATGCTTTGCTTGTGGAAGAGTAGGTCATTATGCTGCAAAATGCTCTTATAAGGATAAAGGAAAGGAACCAGTTAGATGGAACAAGAAACAAAGCGCAAATAAGAAAAGCTACTACACCCATGAAGATAGTGATGGCTTATCAAACAGTGATGAAGATGAACAAGGTAATAAATATAGGTTGTTAATGGCATTTGAAGATGATGATTATGAGGATGCTGTAGATGTGGATAACCTTTATGATGAAATTACTAGACTCAAGAGATGCATAGAAGAAAAGAACATGATTATTGATACTCTACAATTCCAAATTGATGAAAAGGAAAAACATCTTGAAAAATTAGAAGGTGAAATTGTTGGTCTTAGAAAAGAAATTGAGAAAACAAAAACTATTAATCTCAAGTTTGTCAAAGGATCTGAAACTTTGGATGAGATTATCAGTGTGCAGCGGTCTCCACTAAATAAGACAGGTTTGGGCTATAATGGAGAAACTTCTCAAGCATCCACTTCAAAAAGTTATCTTGATGCAGCAAGAAGAAATGAGCAAGAGCACAAGGAAGATCATCAGGTAAAGCAGGGACAAATGTCAAGCAGAAACTATCAGGGGCAATCCAGCTTAAGAGTGAACAAAAGCCACAACCAGCCACAGGTAAAATCTTCTCAATTTGGTTCAAGAATAGATGAAAATAGAAATTACAATCAGTTGGCTGGTAGATCCAATAATCGCAGAAGCTTCTTCAATGGACAATGCTTTTCTTGCCATAACTTTGGTCACAAAGCAGCTCAATGTGTTGCATATAAAACAATCATGACTAGGGAAGCTCAAAAACAAAGAAGTATGACAGGGATTACAAAAAGGACCTATAACAACTTTTCAGCTCTTGAAAATGAAGTTGAATGTTCTATTTGCAATAATTTTGGACATAAAGACTTTGAATGCAGAAGCAGGTTTCCGGAAAGAAAGGTACAAGAGCAGAAAAAGGAACAAGCCTCAGGCGCCAAAACATGGAGAATAAAGGAACCTCAAACAGAAAGATGTGGGATAGCATTTTATGCAGAAGGACAAGAAAATCTATGGTACATTGACAGTGGATGTTCGAAGCATATGACAGGTGATAAAGAAAAACTTGAGTCTTATTCTAATTTAGAAAAGGGAAAGAAAGTCTCTTTTGGAAATGATACTCCTGCAACTATAAAAGGAAAAGGTATTGCTCCTTTAAAAGAAGATGTTAAGGCTGGAAATGTTTTGTTTGTTGATGGATTGAAGCATAATCTACTAAGTGTCAGCCAGATGTGTGATCAAAGAACCGAGGTTATATTCAGATCAAATGGATGCCTTGTTCGTGATCTTGATACAGGTAAAACAGTTCTCAAAGGAAAGAGAACTCCAAATAATCTATACATATTTGATGAAGGACAACAACAATGCTATCTAAGCAAGAATGAAGAGCACTGGTTATGGCATCGAAGGTTGGGACATCTAAGCTTCTCACAAATAAGGAAAGCTTGCAAATATCAGGCAGTTCGCGATCTTCCAGATATCAAAATTCCTGACAACACCATATGCAGATCATGTCAGTTTGGAAAACAAACCAGAACTAACTTTCCAGAGAAAGAAGGATCAGCCAGCATGCCTCTTGAGCTAGTACATACAGATGTATGTGGACCATTCAGAAAAAGAACACCTAGAGGAGAGGAATACTTGATATTATTTATTGACGATTTCTCCAGGTTTGTTTGGTTAGGTCTTATGAAGCACAAAGATGAAGCATTCGAAAAATTCAAAACCTTCAAAGCCTTGGCTGAAAATGAATCAGGTCACAAAATTAAGTGCCTCAGATCTGACAGAGGTGGGGAATTTACTTCAAATGAATTTTTCGATTTCTGTGATGAACATGGGATAAGGAGAGAATTCTCTACAGCTAGAACGCCTCAGCAAAATGGAGTTGTTGAAAGAATGAACAGAACAATCCAACAAATGGCTCGTGCTATGCTTGATGAATCAGGAACCCCCGCAACCTTCTGGGGTGAGGCTGCACATACTGCGGTTATTATTCTCAACAAGACAAATGTCCGGGTGAACAGCACTCAAACCCCTCATGAGCTCTGGAGTGGTAAAACTCCTTCGGTAAAGCACTTCAAAATATTTGGGAGCAAATGCTATATCAAGAATACTGAGGAGCAGCTTGGCAAACTTGATCCTAGAGCAGATGAAGGCATTCTTCTTGGCTATTCTCCACATAGCAAAGCATACAAATGCTACAATAAAAGACTTGGCAGAATTGCTGACAGCATTGATGTAGTGGTTGATGAAAAGGGATATATTCCTAGGCAAATACATCGTGAAGACATCGAAGAAGATGAGAGCTACCCTCAAAGACAGAATGATGAAGAAGAAGAACCTCAAGAAGAATCTCAAGAAGAACCTCACGAAGAAGCAGAAGAACGGACAAGAATAGAAGAAAAGACTCCATCCAGATATGTTCAGAAGAACCATCCAGAATCTCAGATCATGGGACAAAAAGAAGCAGGTATACAAACTAGAAGAACAGTTGCAGAAGCTTCAAGCTATTTGGCATTACTTTCCTCCACCGAACCAAAAAATGTGAAAGAGGCATGCAAAGATGAATGTTGGGTGAAAGCAATGGATGAAGAACTTGAGCAAATCGAAAAGAACAACACTTGGGAGCTGGTTCCTAGACCAAAAGATAAGAATGTTATTGGAACAAAATGGGTCTTCAAAAATAAATTGAATGAAAATGGAGAAGTAATTAGAAACAAAGCCAGACTCGTCTGTAAAGGGTATGCGCAGCAAGAAGGAATAGACTTTGAAGAAACTTTTGCTCCTGTTGCAAGACTTGAGGCCATCCGAATGTTCCTTGCTCTCTCAAGTTTTCAGAACTTCAAAGTATTTCAAATGGATGTGAAATCAGCCTTTTTGAATGGAGACTTGGAAGAAGAAGTGTACATTGAACAACCAGATGGGTTCATTCTTGGAAATGATCCAAATCTTGTATGCCGATTGAAAAAGGCTCTCTATGGTCTCAAACAAGCTCCAAGGGCTTGGTACTACCGGTTGGACAAATATCTTCATCAACAAGGTTTCTTAAAAGGTTCAGCAGATAGCAATCTGTATATAAAAGTTGAAAATGAAAAATTGCTAATACTTGTTGTGTATGTAGATGACATTATTTTTGGCAGCAATGAAGAAGCTATGAGTCAAAGCTTTGCCTCAGTCATGCAGAAAGAATTTGAAATGTCCTTGCTAGGAGAACTGACATATTTCCTTGGTTTGCAAATCCAACAGAAGGAAGGAGGAATCTTTTTATCTCAAACCAAGTATCTCAAGCAGATTTTGAAGAAATATGGCATGGAAGATGCAAAACCAGTATGTACACCCATGGTCACAGGATGTAGTCTCAGTGCAAATGATGAATCTGCAGCTGTACATCAACCAACCTACAGATCTATGATTGGAAGTTTACTATATTTGACAGGTACCCGACCAGACATCATGCATGCAGTTGGAATAGTTGGAAGATTTCAGGCAAATCCAAAGGAGACTCATCTTCAAGCAGTGAAGAGAATTTTCAAATATCTTCAAGGGACTCAAAATTATGGCTTATGGTATCCTAGAGATACAGATCTTACTCTTCATGCCTATACAGATGCAGATTGGGCCGGAAGCATGGATGACAGGAAAAGCACAAGTGGTGGTGCGTTCTTTATGGGTCCCAGACTGGTCTCTTGGTTCAGCAAGAAACAGAGTTCAATTGCCTTGTCTACAGCTGAAGCAGAATATGTTGCTGCTGCATCTTGTTGCACCCAACTCCTTTGGATGATGCAGAATTTGCAGGATTATCAAATCACTTGTACTCCTCCAATCCCTATCTTATGTGACAACACAAGTGCAATCAGCATCTCAAAGAATCCGGTTATGCATTCAAAAACCAAGCACATACCAATCAAGTACCATTTTCTCCGGGAACAAGTACTTGAACAGAAGGTCAAGTTGGAGTATGTTCCTTCTAAGGAACAAGTTGCTGATATTTTCACCAAACCATTGCCCAGGGACACTTTTGAATACCTCAGGCAAAAGCTGGGGGTTGTTGATACATCATCTTACTGTTGATCATCTTCCTATTTGGTGGTATAGGCTCAGGGGGAGCACATAATGCATTGTTGGCATTATGGAAAAGGAGATCTTGGAAATAGTTGCAATATGTCTCTATCTCCTTCATGATGGATTTCTGGTTACAGATCTGGAGA
This sequence comes from Pinus tabuliformis, assembly GCA_031772625.1. Taxonomy (NCBI): domain Eukaryota; kingdom Viridiplantae; phylum Streptophyta; class Pinopsida; order Pinales; family Pinaceae; genus Pinus; species Pinus tabuliformis. Next base: position 1,108,921,424 of record CM062811.1, read on the forward strand.
TGCATGAGCATAGGGGGAGCATACCCTTTGCTCTTGATGTCAAAGGGGGAGAATGAAGCTGAAGATTATGTGGTTGCCATCAAGTCCAAAGGGGGAGATTGTTGGCATTATGATTCAGGTGTTGTCCTTGATGGCAAACCCTTTCAGGTGATAAATCAAGAAGGACGCAGGAAATATGTTCAGCAAGTGCGTCCCCGCAGGTATACCATACAGAACCCGCGTCCAGGGACGCCGGCCAGCCGTTCAGGAGGTGCGTCCGCCCAGTGCACACATTTCAAGGCAGAGAAAAGCACGTGGGGGTTTCTTGCGTGGTATCTAGCCGACGTTTTTGTGTTTCTATGGTGTCGGCTCGTGGTATTGTTCCATGTTTTGGGGAGAAGCTTGCCTATATAAAGCAAAGGAGTTCATTTGGATTAAGCATCATCTTGGTTGAATATCTTTTGGTGAGATCTAGTCCAGATCTATGAAGGCGAATCTTCTAATGGACTGTGATCTCTATGGCGCATGATCAGATCTGTGGATCTGAGTGTTTGGGTTGGTTCTGAAGTCCTCATATCTTTTATATCTGAAGGGACGCAGGTTCAGTGAAGGGAAAGTGCGCCGGGACGCAGTACAGTAAAGGCTCAGGTGCGTCTCGGAGGCAAAGGACGCGGCGTGACTGTGTTATTGGGTGCGTCTCTGAAGCAAAAGACGCGGCGCGATAGTGTTTCTGGGTGCGCCGGTCGCAGCAAAGCATAGAGGAACAGTGCGTCGGCACGCAGAACAGTGGAAGGTAGACTGCGTCCAGTCGCAGGTCACAGAAAGAAAATATGCGTCCCTGTCTTAAGATGATCTGTTGACTGTATATTTCTGTTCATAAGGTGTTCTGGGTTATTTCTGTAATTACTGATCTGATATCTGTAGTGGACTGTATCTGTTGTATACTTGTTGATCATTTGATTCTTCATGAAAAGAAGTAGGGGGTTGTAGCTCCCTTCCAGGAGAGACTGGAAAACGAGAGAGAGTTGTAGCTCTCTGCAGGTTGCAGCCTGCGTGCTGGTAAAGGACTGCACCAGTACAAAATCATTGTAAAAAGAATTTCTTGAAAGAAGATAGAGACATATTGCAGCAGGTGGTTTTCTCCCGCATTGGGTTTCCACCTTACATCTTGTGTTCTTTGGTGTGACTGTCTATTTTCTTTATTCATGCTCATTATTTTATGGTACTGATATGCAAGAATAATTCAAAAGATCAAATAAGGAAGATTTGGTAAATTGCTTGATAATACTGATTCACCCCCCCTCTCAGTATTATTTCCAACAAATGTCACACAATACCTCATCTATGAAGGGCTTTATGTTGTATGGAAGGCGACACTGTTGGCTCACGCGAAGATCCTGTCCTTGGTGCAGCCACTCGATGGTGTACGGTTGTGGATGTGTTGTGGTCAGTAAGCCCAACCGCTTCACAACCTCAGCTGAAATGAGGTTCTTTTGGCTCTCGCTATCAACAATGAACTGTAGCGGGGAGCCCCTTACTGAAGTTTGGGAGTGGAAGAGATGCTCCTCCTCCTCTGGATCTTCGGGTTCATTTTTCTAGATCTTGGTAGTAGCAACAGTGGCTTTGGGATCCGCATCAATGATCTGCTTCCCTTTGTCATTCCTCTTGTTGGGTTCTGACTCAAAGTCGAAACATGCATCTGATTCTGAAACCTTTAGCTTAGCCACCAATGACTGCTTGGCTTGACACTCACTTTTGTTGTGAGTGGAGCTCTTGTGGAACTCACACTATTTTCCCATGTCCTTTTTTGGCTTTGTGGCACTGTTCTTTGCTTATAGCTTTGGCAGGTTGTCTTGGGCTACCCTGCCTTGGCTTTGTCCTTTGTTCTGTGGTTTAAGGGCACCTTTCCCTTGCTTTAGATTCGCAGATCCAAAGTCTCGCTTCTTTTGTTTAAACTTCTGCTTGATCTTAATGGCATATCGGTATGCTATGCCAAGTGAGGAGATGTTCAGGAATTCTATTTCTTCCTGGATGTACTTGTGCAGGCAGCCGCGGTATTTGAGTATCAAATGCTGCTCCAAATCCTTGATACCCAACTTCATGCCAAGGGTATGGAAAAGATTGGTGAACTCTGGCACATCTTGATCCCTTCCCTGCCGCAGCGTGGTCCACTTTATGTATTCATCCTCATAGCTTCCAACAAGGTAGTATTGCTCCTTAATGGCATCCCGGACTGAATTCCAGGTGGGTGCAGCTGAAAATAGTGAGCTTGTACTTTCATCCTTCTACTCGCAGTAGGTTTCCCACCAGTCCTTCATGTGGGGGGCTGCTTTGAGAAGAGCGAAAACAATCTTTTCCCGACTCAAAAATTCATGAACAGAAAAATAACCCTCTAGCAGATTTAACCATTTATCTATGGCATCTGCGTCTATTTGACCATTGAATATGGGGATTTCAAAATTAACTTGTACCTTAAAGGGCGTGGTGTTTCCAGGGTACCTACTGGAAGCCGATGCGTCACTTTTGGGTAGTTGCTGAAGGATTTGGGCAAAGCTATCCATCATCGTGTTCCGTTGTCGCTTGAGGGCTTCTTTGAGCAAGATTTTGATAGGATCTCCTGCTCCCTCATCTTTCTTCTCATTCTCCATGGCACGCTGTCAGGATTTGTGAGGCTAGTCTTGCAAAGGTTCGACCAGTTCAAGCCCTAACTCCTTATATCCCAACCTCGTTGGGGACATGCAAAGAAAAACAGAGAAAAAGCAAACCACTCTGATAGCACTGATCCAGACTTAAACATGAACGCAACAAATTATAGAGATAACCATATACACAAAGATGCAGTGGAAATAATACTTCATTTCGTTAATGGAAAACACTGAAATATGCTTACAACCAGAAATGGAAATAAACTAGCTAGGGCGATGGTAGCTTATCTTTGAGAAGAGATGTGTGGCTACTTGCCTCTGAACTATGTTATAATGAGGCTCGAAGGCCTATTTATTGTTGAGAAACAATGGAAAACCCTTCACATTCCAAAACCTAACCCTAGAAGATGAAATGCCAAATTGTGGGCCTCGTTTTTAGGTAAGTTGGTACATCAACTTCCCGGGGTCGTGAATTGGTCGTATTATCTCCATTTGACGTGCATGATAGCCCATTGGAAAGATCTCTCCAAGGACTATGACGAAAAAGATGATTTTTTAATAGAAAAATCACTGGCGTTATATTTCCCAAAAAAATGTCGTTTAGGGCCTCAAAATGGCTCCGGAAGTTTAGGACCCGAAAAACTGCTAAACATAGTAAACTGTGCTATAATTAAGGAAAATGAAAAAACTGAAAGAAGCACTAGAGGGGATCCAAGTGGAATTAGCGGGTGGATGCCAATATCCACCTGGATCACATATCCATTGCAAAGCATGGTTGTCCATGATTTTCTACTTAATATATATGGTCCACCCAACCTACCACAACCTTTGAATGGGGCACCAAAATATTACCTTAAACTCCTACCCAAATTCAAAAGAGAGGATGAGATCCCAGCCTAAAAGGACATATAAACCTTTTATGCATTTGTTGAGAATCTGAATGTAGAACACCTAGATGTGGTACTAAGACGCTTTGTTTAGTATTTGGACAGAGAGAATCTACCACATGCTTCAATCAATACATGGGAGGAGATGGAGAACTCTTTCATTCAAAAATGGGGTGAATGAAGGGACCATGGATATGTCCTTACAGAATTCAATGCAATGCAAAAAAACACATTGAATATGTCTCAGAATTTATAAGGAGGTTTAAAAAACTATATAACAATCTTCCTGTTGAAATTATACACCCACATGCTCGTGCCAAAGTGGTTTTTGTTGGAGCCTTTGAACCACAATTTGGGTTTACTCTTAGAGAAATAAGGTCACATACTCTAGATCAAATCTGAATAGACACCCTAGAAGTTGGAGCAAATTTTACCTCCACTGGAAAGTGGAAAGGGAAAGTTGAATATGGTGACGAAAGGTGGGGAAATGAAGAAGCCAATTAGTCTAGGTATGCAAAGGAAACCCAAGAACATAAGTTAAATGAGATGAAAAACCTAATCCATAGTTTTCTAACAAACTTGTAAAAATGGAGTTGGAAAACAAGAACCCCGCTGGACCAAGTTAGCCAACTCCGAACAAAACATTGAATCCCCAATATAGGAGGCCACCTTTGTAGCTCTTGCAAAGGGAAATAAATGATAAACCATGTAGAAATTTTGAATAATTTAACACATATTCAACAGAGATTATCCTGATCATGTACTATTGCGGAATACATACACAATACATAAGCTCCTCTACGTTGATCATCAATATATCAGCATCAATAACAATAAAACATCAAGAGCATTCACACATTAACACAGTATGTAACCCGGGGAAAGCATCTCGCTAAAAACCCCAACTATTTGTATATTAATGATTGAGAACATGTAACATTACAAAGTACAATGCTTATCACAAGCAATCCAATACCAGCTCCACCTGTTACACACAATACAGCTCAGATCTGATCTCCAAATCTATTCCACTGCTTGCCTGCCTCCACTGCTCAATACCTGCTCAAGAACTGATGAGAATGGCTTACCCAACTCATATTTCACCTCAAAATAATCACTCACACTTTGTTGGACGTGAGAAAAGGCTACAATACTGGGCAAATACATGAGCAAACTCATTGGCATACTCAATCCCTTGATTGTGCAAGATCTGGTGCACAACTATAGTCACAACTGATAGCAATCTGATTCTCTACCACCTGTCCCTGTTGAACTGAACATGCACTGACATGCAACTGAGTTAACTGATGTATTCATTAGTTGCATCATGAGTTAATAATTAGTTTAACAACTCATCATTAGTCTATTTGCAGTTAGACTAATTACAACTAGTTTAACTAAGTCAAACTGAACACAACTCCATCAACTCCACAATCAACTGCACCAAACTCAACTGATTGAGTTCTAACTGAAGTCATGCATGCAACAACTCAACTGACTCATAACAAAAGCGTGTTTCCTTCTGAAAGCTGCATGTGCCACCTCTGTAGCTCAAACTGAATTGCTCCAAGAGAATAAGATCAATTTTATAGTCCAAATATTATTATGAGACAATAATATTTGACTTTTCTATTTTTGATAGCCAGTCTAAAAATAGACTTTGATCACTCACACTGTGATCACTCACACTTTGATCAAAAATAGAAGTCCATATATTTTTCCCAACTTGACCAATCATCCATAAACAGCAACCTGCAATCCATAGACATGATCCATATGTCTAAAAATAGACATAGTCTAAAAATAGACTTGCGCCAAAAATAGCCTGCGGGCCCACTTAGTGAAGGCGACTCTTTTCACTAAGCTCCATCATCTTGTTGCAATATCAACAATCCCTCTCGACAAGATATGGATTATCAACAACCCCTATCCTGCCTCGGTGGTACTCGAATTTGCTCCTGGTGAGAGCCTTCGTCAGAATATCAGCATCTTGATCCTCCGTTGGAATGTATGAAAGCAACATGATCCTCCGCTGCACACAATCTCTGATATGATGGTACCTGATGTCAATATGTTTAGATCTATCATGAAATATAGGATTAGCCGAGAGTTTAATGCAACTCTTGTTATCACAGTAAATCACAGTAGGATCCAAATGAGAACCGAACAAACCAACCAGGATCTTCCTCATCCATATAGCCTCACATGCAGGCAAACTTGCTACCATATACTCGGCCTCCGCTGAACTGAGTGCCACGGATCTCTGCTTCCTGCTGTACCAAGAAAATGCTGTCGATCCGATACTGAAGACCCCTCCTGATGTGCTCTTTCTGTCCGTTGGGCTCCCTACCCAATCTGCATCCGTGAAGCCACATAGCTTCACCTCATCCTCCGGTCTGTACCACAAACCATATCCCGATGTGCCTCTCAAGTAGCGCAATACATGCTTGCCCGCCTTCCAGAAGAGCTAGGTAGGCTTAACCATAGCTTGTGAAAGCTGGTTAACTGCATAGCATATATCGGGTCGTGTATTGACCAAATACATCAGCGACCCCACCAACTGTCGATAAACAGTGGCATCCACTTCTTCTCTCGAAGTGGCATCCTCCTTCCTCCAACCTCCAGGAACAGGAGTATCAACAGGCTTGCAGCCATGCATGTTGAACTTCTCCAGTATCTCCCGAGCATACTTGCCCTGAGAAATAAACAGTCCACCACTACGCTGCCATATTTCCAATCCTAGGAAATAGTGAAGGAGGCCCAAATCCTTCATCTCAAACTCTGTAGCAAGATCCTTCTTGCATGACAGTTTCAACAGCTCATCACCCGTTAGAATCAAATCATCAACATACAGTACAATGATAAGCAACTTACCCTCCACCACAATCTGGTATAGGTTAGGATCCGCCTCGCTCTTGGAGAATCCAAGTCCTGTGAAATAGCTGTCTATCCGTGTGTACCAAGCACGTGGTGCTTGCTTCAACCCATACAGCGCTCTCTTGAGCCTGCACACATGCGACTCGCTGCTGAAGACCTCAAAGCCTTCGGGCTGCTCAATGTACACCTCCTCCTCAATGACTCCATTGAGGAACGCAGTCTTCACATCGATCTGATGAATGTGCCATCCCATCTGCGCTGAGAGAGCAAGAATCGTCCGTATGGAAGAATACCTTGTGACAGGTGCAAAGGTCTCCTCATAATCGATCCCCTCAATCTGTGAAAAGCCTCGGGAAAAAGATCTTGCCTTGTACTTCTCCACACTCCCGTCAGCTGCCTGCTTAACTTTGTAGATCCATCTCGAACCCACCACTGATTTCCCTTCCGGTCTAGGAACAATCTCCCATGCACTGTTTCTGACAATAGAATCATACTCTTCCACCATGGTGTCTACCCATGTGGGATCCTCCACAGCTTCCTCGAAAGAGGATGGCTCAGTCACAACACACTTGCTCATAAGAGCCATGTATCCAGTGTACCGATCAGGTGACTGTCTCTGCTTGCGTTGGGCTGTAGGTGGTCCTACAACTTTCTCTGCATCTTGAGCCAGTCGCTCAGCTTCTGTCAAACGCTTTCGCCCTCTGATGGTTGGCACTGCATGAGTGGTCTCTTCCACTACATGAACCTCGTCCTGTGGCTGATCCACGTCCTGAAGCTCATCCTTAGGAACTAATAGCTCCTCATCTACATGCAAGTGTAGCTCCCTCTCAAGCGAACACTTCATGGCTTTCTCCTCCTGAAAATTTATATCCTGTCGCACAACAGTTTTACCACTGTCTCGCAAATACACACGATAGTTGTGGGGCGTATCATTGTACCCCACAAATATCCCAACCTCTGCGGTCGGATCCAACTTCTTCTTGGCATCCTTCGTCACATGCATGTAAATGTTAGCACCAAAAATCCTCAAATGAGAAAGATCAGGCTTCTTACCAGAATAAGCCTCCTCGGGTGTACTCATGCCAAGTATCCTATGAGGACAACGGTTCTGCACATAAACTGTTGTATTGCATGCTTCCGCCCACAAGTGAAGGGGTAGGCCCTGATCATGCAACATTGCCCATGCAACACCCACAATCGTTCTGTTCTTTCGCTCAGCTACCCCGTTCTGCTGTGGGTTATGGGGAGCTATGAGCTCTCTACGAATCCCTTATGCCTTGCAGAAATCCTTGGACTCGTCCGAGATTTATTCACCACCATTATCGCTCCTAAGAGCCTTCACCTTCTTCCCCGACTCCTTCTCGACCAGTGCTTTGAATTCACAGAACTTTGAATATGTCTCGCTCTTCTTCTACATGAAGAAGATCCAGCACTTACGAGAGAAATCATCAACAAAAATCACATAATACCTATGTTTTGCTGTCGAAGCAACTGAGAAAGGTCCACACACGTCTGTGTGAATTCTCTCAAGGATCGTCGTGGCACGACTATCCTTCTCGTGAAAGGTGGCTTTCACAAACTTCCCCAAAGTACACCCCTTGCACTGATCTGACTGCGCAAGTGTGCCTTTAGGAAGCCATGTAGTGATCTGCTGCAGTATCTTCAAGGCTCCATGGTGAAGGTGACCAATTCTCCTGTGACACAACTCGCCATCATCCCGGCTCACCAATCCTTCTGCCTTGCTTGCCATTGCTACGCATCCATCTACATGCAATTGATAAAGGTTCCTCACTCGAACCCCTATCTTCCGGGTCTCACCAGTTGTCTTGCTGCGCAGGAAAGCATTTCCCTCGCTGAAAACAACATCATACCCCTTGTCTTCTAACATCGCCACTGAGATAAGATTCTTCTTCAATCCTAGAACATGCATGACTTCCTTCAATACGAAGAGTTTACCAGACTCCCTCTCAAAGGAAATGGTATCGATACCGGTCGCACTGTATCTACCATCATCGCCCATCTCGATGTGCACTCCAAGATCTTTGTCCTCCAGATCAGAGAACAAATCTTTATCTCCCGTCATGTGAAAAGACGCACCACTGTCCAAGAACCACACTGATCCCATCACACTTGAAACCAAGCATGCGATCAATGAAAAATCAAGCTCAAACTGTGAGGCTAGAGCCTCTTCTGCTGAAGATCCAGCAACCTGCTTGTTCTTCTTCTTCTACGGACAATTAGTGGCATATTGTCCGTGCTGGTGACAGTGAAAACACTTCACCTTGGACATATCCTGCTTCTTGCCTTTCGCACCGGAATGAGAAGCTTTCTTGTTCTTCCCCTTCTTTGCTTTGGCAGCCAAAGCATAATTCTCTTCGTCAGATACCTTTGATGAAGATCCATTCTTACATTTATTGTTTCTGAGTTTATCCTTTAGCGCTAGGTCGCTCTTGCTTTGGAATAACATTTGCAATCCGTTGAAAGACATTTTCAACAACACTGTTACAAATTCGAATTTCCACCAGCTCCAACTCAACCTTTTCCGATCTAGAATTCGTCAGAACACAATATTTCTCGTACAGAGATTGACTGTATGGGCATTCACCAGATATCTCACCTTCCAAAGGAAGGATGAATCCAGAGGCTACCTGGCCCGATTACAGACTCTGCTTAAAGAAATAGAATGTAAACACTTCCTGAATAGTAGATCTGATGATCAATCCTCGCTTGATATCCTGTAAAAATCTCTTCTACAAATCAAGCAGCTCTGATGCCATGTAGAAATTTTGAATAATTTAACACATATTCAATAGAGATTATCTTGATCATGTACTATTTCGGAATACATACAAAATACATAAGCTCCTCTATGTTGATCATCAATATAGCAGCATCAATAACAATAAAACATCAAGAGCATTCACACATTAACACAATATGTAACCCGGGGAAAGCATCTCGCTAAAAACACCAAATATATGTATATTAATGATTGAGAACATGTAACATTACAAATTACAATGCTTATCACAAGAAATCCAGTACCAGCTCCACCTGTTACACACAATACAGCTCAGATCTGATCTCCAAATCTATTCCACTGCTTGCCTGCCTCCACTGCTCAATACCTGCTTAAGAACTGATGAGAATGGCTTACCAAACTCGTATTTCACCTCAAAATAATCACTCACACTTTGTTGGACGTGAGTAAAGGCTACAATACTGGGCAAATATGTGAGCAAACTCATTGGCATACTCAATCCCTTGATTGTGCAAGATCTGGTGCACAACTATAGTCACAACTGATAGCAATCTGATTCTCTACCACCTGTCCCTGTTGAACTGAACATGCACTGACATGCAACTGAGTTAACTGATGTATTCATTAGTTGCATCATGAGTTAATAATTAGTTTAACAACTCTGCATTAGTCTATTTGCAGTTAGACTAATTACAACTAGTTTAACTAAGTCAAACTGAACACAACTCCATCAACTCCACAATCAACTGCACCAAACTCAACTGATTGAGTTCTAACTGAAGTCATGCATGCAACAACTCAACTGACTCATAAGAAAAGCGTGTTTCCTTTTGACAGCTGCATGTGCCACCTCTGTAGCTCAAACTGAATTGCTCCAAGAGAATAAGATCAAGTTTATAGTCCAAATATTATTATGAGACAATAATATTTGACTTTTCTATTTTTGACAGCCAGTCTAAAAATAGACTTTGATCACTCACACTGTGATCACTCACACTTTGATAAAAAATAGAAGCCCATCTATTTTTCCCAACTTGACCAACCATCCATAAACAGCAACTTGCAATCCATAGACATGATCCATATGTCTAAAAATAAATGTAGTCTAAAAATAGACTTGCGCGAAAAATAGCCTGCGGGCCCACTTAGTGAAGGCGACTCTTTTCACTAAGCTCCATCATCTTGTTGCAATCTCAACAAACCAAACCATTTTCAAACTCCCCTATGTTTAGAAGATGATCCCGAGGAGACTGTTGAAGAAAATATCGAAGCTCAAGAAAACTAGTTGTCTTCTCTCTCAGAGGGAGAAAATGAAATAAAAGCATAAGTAGGAGAAGGGGTTGAGTTGGACACCCCACCAGATGAAGAGGAGATAGAAAGTTACTACAAATATTTTGTTGATTTCATGGAAACCCAGTTTCAAAGGAAATATGATCTCAAGTCATCTAGAAAAATGTCCAAGGGGAAACATCAAATTGAAAAAATGAATCATCTGAGTTCGCCAAATCCAGCCGATAAAAAGATAGAAACCACTCAGCCATGTCTCGCCAACCACAAAAGAATCGTCTTTCCCTATTCCCAATGAGTCTAGAGCTACCAAAGAAAAGAAATTACCCCCACTGATAAATCTAATCCACAATGACAACAATGAGCTTGTTGGTTCTACTAAAATTGATAAGAATCCTTCTACCTTTATTCTTCAAAGGGAGTTGGACAAAGCCAAGATATCAGTCCCTTTAATTGAATTATTGCAACAACATAGTTAGAAATCTCAAGTGTCTCAGTTTATGAGTTCACCCACCATTACCCCCTTGCAGGATAGCCTTATTCTACAGGAAAAGAGGCCCATTGTTGTGTTTGGACCCCATGTGGAGGATTAGGACTCTTCAACTATCCCATTCTATGTCACCTTGGAAATTGATGACCTACTGCTACATAATTATATGCTTGACTCAGGAGCATCCCATAAATTAATGTAATTATATGTGATGGAGCACATGGGACTAAAGATAACAAAACCCTACAAAGATCTATACTCTTTTGATTCCAAAAGAGTAAAGTGTCCTGGTATGATCAAATATTTAGTGGTCAATTTCACCCAAATCACAGTGAAAAGTGTAGTTATGCACATTATATCACTGAAATCCCTGCAATATTTGGTATTTGTTTATCGAGGTCATAGGGGTTGAAAATTGGGGGGTCCATCAAACTAAGTCTAACACATGTTACCATTCTGGCATTTGGTGGAGAGGAGTGTCGATTATTAGAGAATCCATATTTGTGAAGATAGCCTGTTGGGTCCCTATAATATTAGTGATTACCCCATTACTATTGTAGTTATACCCCTTATTTATATTGTTGTGCCCCTATTACCCCCATGTTGTTATTTCTGTGCCCCATAGAATCCCTCTATTGTTATTTTTGTGGCTTTATATTATTATTGTTAGGTCGGCAGGAATGAATAAAATTATGGGTGCTTCCCAAATCAATCAACACTATTACCTTTTTCTTCTTGATTTGTCCTTCTATCTTGATGGTTTGAGGAGTGGTAATTCCCGCCAATGCATTACAAGATATGGTCGGATTTATTTTTTCTTCATCTAGGCTTTGTTCCTGGAGTATATCTTCTTCTTTTGACCTTTCTTGCTCCTTTTCTTCTTCCTCTTCACAATCTATGTAGAATAATTTCTTCTCAGCACACTTATGACCTTTAGTGTATTTTCTTCCAATTTTTGTGGTGTCAACCTTATAGGTTGTGGAAGACTAGGGGCAACAACACTTCGGTCTTTATAGTTGTGAGTGGTATGCTTCCTGGTTGCCATAATTTTGCTTTCCATTTTTCTTGCTAACCTGAAAGCATTCTCTAATGAATCAGGTTCCCAAAGTTGAACATCATGTTGGATATTATCCTTTAAAGACCCTATGAACAAATCAATCCTATGCTCCTCTGGAATATCTTTTACCCTTATGTTCAATTTTTGGAACTCCTCAATGTGCTCCATTACTGAAGCCTTTTGTTTGAGACTTATCAATTGGCTAAAAAAAGTGTTTCTTTTTATATCTTCATAATGTGCTATCAATTCTTCCGTAAAAATTGCCCAAGTGATAAATTGTTTACGAGAGCAAAGCCATTGATACCATACAAACTGATTTGGTTCCAAATATACAGTTGCCACAAAGGTGGACTGCTAAAATAATGCCCTTGTGTATGGTAAGGAGAAGGATTTTTCTTGTCTAGTATTATAAGAAGATGATCAAATCACGGGAGACACCCAAGTGGAACGTACAAGTCAACTAAGTAATAAATCATTAGAGCAGGATGATGTATGGAAATTATATTTTTATGGTGCTTATTCTAAGGAAGGAAATGGGGCAGGTGTGTTATTGGTATCTCTAGAAGGCAATTTGATCCCTCTTTCTTTCAAGCTCGAGTTTGAGGCCACAAACAATGTTTTTGAATATGAAGCTTTATTTTTGGGGCTCCAAGCTACTAAAATCCCTAACATCAGGTGCTTGAATGTGTTTTTGGATTCAGAGCTGATGATCAAATAAATAAGAAATCATTGTCAAACCAAGCACCCAAGACTGAAATCCTACATGAATGAAGTTTGGTATTTGATTGAAAACTTTTTCTTAGCTTTCAATATTCAGTTTATTCCCAGGAAGCATAATAGGATGACAGACTCCTTGCCTATCGTTGCTAGTAATTTTAAGCCTCCTTAAAATCCCTTGCTTAGATATGAAGTTGAGGTCAGGTATAGGTCGTCAGTAGAAGACAATGTGAAGTATTAGCAAGTGTTTCAGAATGAAGTACAGATCAAGTGCTTCATGGAGTTTGTTGGGAAATTCTTGAACTTTGTGATTGATCAGGAGGACAAGGAGATGACATGTGAACAGTGAGCCAGTTGAGAGGAAGCCATTTTTGGTCAAAAAAATTCACAACTAAAGGGGAATACCACCCCCATAGGGTTGGCCCCATTAGAAAGGCTTTTCAACTCAAATGATGTGGTTGTTAAGACAATTGAACAAGAGTTTGAGGAGTAGGTGGAGGATTGTAATATTGGCACCAAATAAGATCCGAGAATCATCAAATTAGCTAAAGGAGTTCTTACGGAATAAAAATGAAGGTACCTGTACCTTTTCATGGAGTACATGGATGTGTTTTCTTGGTCATATGATGACTTGAATACTTTTTATCTTGGTGTTATACAACACAAGATTTCTCTAAAATTGGGGTAAATCCATATAAGCATAAGCTCAGGCATATTAATCCCCAGTTACTTCCATCAATTGAAAAGGAGGTGAAGAAACTACTACATGCTAAGATAATTGTGCCTTTGAGGTACTTACATTGGGTAGAAAATTTGGTTCCTATCAGGAAGAAGAATGGGGAAATAAGGTTGTGCCTAGATTTCAAAATTTTAAATAAGGCCTCACTAAAACATAAATATCCTCTACGTAAAATTGATTCTATTCTATAGAAAGTGGTAGGTTTTTCCTAGATGTCTAGGATGTATGGTTTCTATGGATACAACCAAGCCATTATGCACCCTCAGGATCAGAAGAAAACAACTTTTACTACACCATGGGGAACTTTTATGTATGCTAGAATTCCTAGCATTTGTTGGAGAGTGGGATAAATTCATAGCAATATACCTGAATGAAACAACTATTTTCTCTAAGTCAAATGAAAAGCACCTAAAGAACTTGCAGCTCACCTTTTAAAACTATAGAAGGTATGTTTTTCATTAAACCCGAAGAAATTCCAGTTTTCTTTAAATGAAGGGAAGTTATTACAACACATTGTAGCAAAGGAAGGAGTAAATATTGATCCCAAAAGGGTGGAGGCTATTAATAATATTCCTTTATCTAGGAATAAGAAGGATATTTAGGTTTTCTTGGGTAAAATAATTTTTCTAAGGAAATTTGTACCAAACTATGCAGGAATTATCAAGGAAATCACAGAAATGTTGAAGAAAGATAGGGAAGTCAAGTGGACCATAGAAGCTTGGGATTCATTCTCTAGAATAAAACAATGTTTTGAAAAATCTCCAATATTATTCAGCCAATATTATCATAGGCCCTTCTTCATTTTCTCTTTTGCCTCTCCCAACATGGTGGCAATTGTTCTATTGTAGAAAAATAATATGGACATGAACAATCCATCACATTTTTTAGCCAGGTGTTGTAAGATAAAGAGCTAAAGTATAATATCTTAGAGAAAAAAATCTTATGCCTTGATTAATGCTCTAAAGGCCTTCCAAATTTATGTCTTTTAGTCCAATATAATAGCACATGTCCCCGCTACCGCTACGGAAGACATTCTCATGCAGGGAAACAGTGAAGGTAAGAGAGGCAAGTGGATTGCAAAAAATCAAGAATATGACATGGATATCAAATTGATATAGATTTAAATAGGAACATAACAAATTACAAATATAATCATACATATAGAGATGCAGCAGAAATAATACTTCATTTCATTACTATAAAACACTAAAATATGCTTACAAACAGAAATGGAAATAAACTAGCTAGGGTGATGGTAGCTTATCTCTGAGAAGAGATGTGGCAACTACATGCCTCTGAACTGTCTTAAAATGAGGCTCGAAGAACTATTTATTCCTGAGAAACAATGGAAAACCATAAACATCCCAAAAACCTAACCCTAGGAGATGAAGTGCCAAACTATGGGCCTCGTTTTGAGTAAATTGGTACATCAACTTCCCGGGGTCATAACTTTGGCATATGATCTTCGTTTGATGCGCACAATACCTCTTTAGAAAGATCTGTCCAAGTACTACAACTTTGGGAAGAGAAGATTTTGTCTATGGACCCATGTTACTCCCATTTTTACAAAAAAAAACATCATTTAGGGCCTCAAAACGGCTCTCGAAGTTCAGGACCCGAAAGACTGCAAAAAATAGTAAACTGTGCTACAATTTAGGAAACTGAAAAACTGAAAGAAACAATGGTGGGGGTCCAAGTAGAATTGGCGGGTGGCCACCAATATCCACATGGATCATTCCTCCCCCCTTAAGAAGAAATGTTTCCAATTACATTGAGTTCATCCATGAGATGAGGAAACTTTTGCTGAACTTGGTCCCTGGTTAGCCACATGCCCTGCTAAACGAGTTGGCATGCTTTGACAACTTGAAACAGTTGGATCTTTTGTTGGTGAGTGTGCTTGATCTATGTGTCCATGATTTGATAGGTTGTAGATTGTTCATGCAATTTGGATTTAACTCTATGGGTGTGAGATGTTTTGCAATGTCGGATGTGTCTAGTAATGGTGGAAAGTATGGCCAAAGGCAGTCCACATTGAACATTGGGTGCAGGCCAAGGAGTGGGGGAATGGTGAGCTCAAATTCATTGTATCCCACACCCTTGGTAATGGTGTGAGGACTATATTATAGTGGTCTAAGTTTTCAATAGGCTCCGGTAAGGCATTCCTTTTGCAAATGGAGCCAGACTTTATCGCCCACCTGAAACTTCTGTGGCACCCGATGTTGATCATGTTGTTGCTTGTACTTGGGATTTGATTTCTCCAAAATGATGAGCACCAGTAGCGTAAAAATGATGCTACAACTTCTCGTCTACCATATTTACTTATCAACCTGAGTTTCATACAAACTTGGAGGTGACAGTGCTATATGCAAAAGTAAAAGTGAAGGTCTTGCCTGTTGTCACTATTCATCCAGTCAGAGACCCCAGGGGTTCCAAGCTAGACTTCTATGGAGTCAGAAGAAGCTTGATTCTTTGATGGAAGAAGAGCAAATCTATTCTAAGAGAGCTACTCTACTACAGTAATGAGGAAAACAACATGTAATGTTAAATCACACCATATCATAATTAACTATTTAAATGTCTATGTCAAGAAAAATTACTAAATCAAAACTAACCTAATTCTAAGCTACATAAGTAAAGAGCATCAAACCATACTAATTTTTAACCAAGAAACCTAAAGTAAATCTATTTTCACTTTTTTTGTTTTTTTTGTTTTTTTACGTAAAATCAAGCATCCAGTTTAATTGTTCTTGTGGACATGCTAGGGGGATGGAAGGTTCTTGAGGATTGCTAGAAGGTCTATGGAGTGGTTGGATGGTGTGGAAAGTTCCTAGGAGACTTTTTTGACTTACTAGAGGTTCCCCATGAATTCGACCTCAAAACAGGCCGTTTCATGAAAACATACAAGATGATCTTGTAGGAATTACAAGAGACCCACAAGATACATCCGAGAGCTAATTGTGAGGTGTTGGAGGTGTTTGGAAGCTTGGAAAAGGTGTGTGATGAGTGGGATGGGGTGTTAGAAGGTCTAGGAACACTCGGGAGTCAATATCCAAGAAAAGAGATGGCTAGATTCGCTCAATGCATCTAGGGGAATTTTAATGAAAAATGACAAAAAGCTAGTGAGGGTGATGGTGGAATAAGAGATGGTTAAGGTGGATGAGGTGGAAGGTGGCTGCTGGTGATGAAGCCTAAATCTCCTCTTGAAGTACCTATTGTGCTTAAAACATGTGTGTCTTCCAAGAACTATGCAACAAGATACATCTTCATGAACTAGAAAAGCATGAAACAATTTCCTATATTATGCATGAAGAAAGTGCTGAAGGAAATGAAGGTATGAGTGAGATCTTATTGCAAAAATAGAGGAATGGATAAATATGACAATGAAATGAACCAAATACTAAATCAACACAACAAACTCAAAAACTCATGCAAGAACTAGAAATATGTGTTTTTGGGGACTACTGAAGGGTCTCTTCCTCAAGTCATGGTCTGAGGGAGGAGATGAGGCTGAGACACCTGCTGAAAAC
Organism: Pinus tabuliformis; assembly: GCA_031772625.1. Lineage (NCBI taxonomy): Eukaryota > Viridiplantae > Streptophyta > Pinopsida > Pinales > Pinaceae > Pinus > Pinus tabuliformis. The sequence goes on from CM062811.1 coordinate 1,108,938,390, forward strand.
CTTATGGTGATATTTTTCCTTGCTAACATGCTAATTTAAAGAAGGCACAAATGGAAGAAAACTAACATACAACCAATCTAATCGACACTGCTGTAATGGGAATGCAACTACTTAAGCAAATGGACAATTAAACTATGAATCTGTTAGTGTCAGTCTTTCCAGCCTTCCTCCAGTGATCAAATATGCTCTTACAAAGTGGTCTCAGAGTGTCAAGGTCAAATTTTGTCATTTCAGTGAGTCTTCAAGCAAAATTTGGTCACTAGGCATTAGGTCTGGGGTTTGCTTTCACTCTTTTCAAAATTTCCCAAATGCCAATCTATGTCACTATTCAGCTGATTCTATCATCATTCATAGGGTTTTCATCATCATGTCAAATTCTAATGAGTCATTTTACACCTTGTTCATGCTTCAGTTGCGCCTAGGTAAGGTCATTTCCGTCTCCTAGGGTTTTGAAGGCAATTTCTCTTGGACGGTCAAATCATCGGAAAAAATTGTATTCTGATGTTCATACACCTTCCCCTATCCTTAAAGTACCTTATCAAATTCTTCCCATCACTGAGATCCCCCAAATTCCTCATTTTTGCACAAACCCTAGTTTCTTGCCACAACTTGGCAATTTTCTAGGTTGGGCCTGTGTTTTGCCCTTTTGGACCCCTTCCCCTCACTCAATCTCCATGATTCCAATTTCCCCTACTTCCTAACATCCCTCCCTACTTCCCAAAATTTCCCCAAGAATTTAGAAGCCTCTTATCCCTTCATTTCGCTTCATTTCGACAAAATCCCTTGTTTCACACATCGGGATAGGTTTTACTCACATGATGTTTCTGAGAAATAAAAAATGAATTTGGGAAACATGAGAGAGGTTTTTGTCAAAAACATGCCAAGGAAGAAAAACGTCCTTCACTTTTTACACAGGTGTCATGGTTTTAGAGAAATGTCAAAAATACCGTTGCCTCAAGAGAATCGAATGCACCTCTGAAGTGACCTTGGAAAAATCAAGTTTTCTCCTAGCTTGATTGGCCAAATGACTTTCTTGATGAGTTAAATGATAACTAGACACAAACATCTTTCCAATTAGCTATCATGAGCGCAATTTGGAGTTGAGGAAGGCATTCCAAAGTTGACTGCAACAGCACTCTGCCTTGAGGCAGCCTCATTTGGCACATTTTGACTAGTCTTGGGATATTTGATTTTTGACAGGACAAATGAACTCCAAAATGAAAAATTATAGTTGTGTTGGAAAGTAGAGTCAAATACCTTTCCAACGAGCTATCCTGCATCTGATTTCAAGACCAGGAAGACCTCCAAACGCCTCCTGCAAAATGCACTATGTAGCTGGGTGTGCGCTACGGATCAGGTTGGGTGCGCTACGCACCCAGGGCGCGCTACGCATCAGCACACTTTTCTCAGTGTAAATTTACTCATACGCTATGCACCAGGGGCACGCTACGCGTTGGGTGAGGCGTGCTACGCATTGGGAATTCTGCCCAGAAATTCGCCAGCAAGTATTCAACTCCTCTCCTAACTCAAGCAAACCACAGGTAGGCTTCATTTCCATGGCTGGTTCTTGGTTTTCCAAGATTAATGAGAAAAAATTATGATAGATGTGCCATGAAAATTAAATGTAAAAACCCTAAATTTGCTGTGTGGATTCAAAGGCCTAGTTTGCTAGGGTTTCAAAATTACATGCTGCTAAGGTTTTCCCACTTTTGTGTTTCCTACCCCTCCCATATTCACCAACGTTTTCCTTAAAAATTCCTCATAAAACCCTACACTATCCCCCTACAAAATTCTAACCCCTCACTTCTATTACAAGCATAATATTCCCTACTTCACCCCAAACCCTAAAATATCAGAATTTCTATGCCCTTTCCCTTCCCTAAATTCCTTCTTTTATTCTCATTGCCCCTATTTCCTTAATGTTTCCCCTTTCCTAATATTCCCTTATGCATTTGTGTCCCCTTGGTCATAGCATTGTTAGAGAAAAAAAGCAGTTCACATTCAATTGCACACCACAGTTTCATTCAAGGCAGTTTGTATATCAGTAGTCATGTCATCTGGTCACTCATCTGAATATGAGGCAGAGATCGAAAGTGATTCTCCCATGAGAGAACAGGAATCTCGGAGGCCTCAGAAAAGTGACAAACATGTCAGGGAAGAACCAATCAACCTTAGAGAATTGTATGCTTGTCCTCTTGCTATGCATTGTTTTGAGCATCATGAGACCAGGCCTATTTTCATTACATATCAGAGAGGCACTAGAACTTTGTTCGCAGCAGCACTGTAGGTACGGGATAAGGGCAAGAAGCCCAAGCATGAGGAGAGGCCTTCAGGTGAGCCATCAGGTTTTTTTACTAGTCATGATGAGATAGCTTCATATATAAGGTATCTAGAGCAGCGCAATAAACAGTTAGAGGACGAGCACACACTTATAGAGCTGCAACGAATCCGTGAAGACCGTAGGTTGGCCCGTAAAAGACCGGGTGATTTGACACCTGTTGCGCGGCAATTTGTGCTTGAGAAGGTCAACCGACACTTGTAGGGGTTGTTGGCGAAGGCCAATAGAGATAAAGACTTGCTTCGGCACATGAAGAATCATTACTGGGCCCGCATGCATGTTTGTAAAGCAAAAATGAAGATCCTTAAGAGGCGATTGAGCAAGGCACTAAAACGGCGGAAAAGGTCCGATCCACTCCAAATTTTGGCTGAAGCCTCTTTGACTGAGCATGGTACTTGACTGGGGGCCCCCAGCCCAGATTTCAAGAAATTTGGGGAGAATTTTGTCAATTTTGAAATTTTTATGTAAAAAACAGGTTTTTGGGCTCAACGCATAGCGCGCCGCGCGCTACCCTGAAGATTGGGAGGTCCAAATCACGAAAGGTTTGCATTTTTGGATTTTTCATGATGAAATACATCTACTCAGCCACTGGCAAGGCATTTCATCAAGTTTTGGGTCCCCAAAAGGTCAAAAAAGTTGTAAAAAAATGACCTCACTGCCCTTTTTTGGACACACAGGTAGCAGCCTTGGGAGAATGCACTTTTGTAGGGGAAAATCGACACAAAATTATAAAATTCCACTTGGGTTGGAAAGTAGACTCAAATACCTTTCAAACGAGCTATCGTGAGTTCAATTTGGATGCCAGGAAGTGCCCCAAAAGCAAGTCGAAAGGCGTGCTACGCATCAGGATTTTTTGCACATTTTGCACCTTCCAGCTCAGGAATTCGCCCAGCTTTGACCAGTTTTGACTTGTGATGGGATTTTTCACCCTCCTTGATGTAATTGATGTAATTTCATGTTGACTTGACACTTATTTACCTATTCTAGATGATTCATTCATAAAATAGCAAACATTTAATGAATGAATTGGTTTCCTAGCTTATAGAGGCAAGTTGTTTTGACTGCCTAGATTATAGTGCTTTGTTTAGAATTGGTTGAAACAGCTCCTAGGATGATGAGCTCGACCCCTAGAGGCAAGGGAATGTGTTAGCTTGCCTATATTATGTATTTTCTTAGTCATTTTCATGGTTGGACTCTTGGGAATAGCTTGATACACTATTGTACATATTTTATCTGCAATTTTGGCAAAGGATAGACTAGGGTTTTGCAGCCCTATTTGGGATTCATGTGGCCTTATGTGTTGATGGTGTGTTTCTCTCAGTACTTTTAAGTTGTGTATGTGTACCACTTTCCTTATTTAATCTTCTGCAATTAAACAAATGAAGTGTTAAGGTAGAATCCATAAATTTGCTATGCTCTGCCTTTAAGTTTGTTTAATTTTCCATGTTTTCTTCAGTTTAAGGAGAATCCTTGAGACTTCCTTGCTCTCCTTAGCTCCTCACCTGTCATATCTATTCATTCAATCACTTTAAAGGAATCAAAACAATCACCTATCTTGCCCCAAGTAGACCTCTGCAAAAGCTGTGCCTCATCCCCGCACCCAAAATTGCCTTTCCCTTGAATTCAACAAAACTTCAAAAAATAAATTCCATAGTCCTTTTACTTCATACCTAGCCTAAAATTAGTCATCAATTCAGTCATCTCGAGCCTCTTTGATTACCTTTTGCCGAGATTGACCTGAGAGAACCCTCTCCTGTCCTCGTAGGGCTAGCTACGAGGCTGAGCGTGGTTTGATGTGGCCTCGAGTTTTGCCTTCCTCAGCCTGAGGCAAATTCGAACGCTAATAGAATCTATGCTAGCATACATGTAAAATAAAGAGGAGCCTTGGCTTCTAGGGTTGTGCCCTAACCCAAGATCTTTAGCCCTCAGAGGTAACTCAATGCTGGCTAAAAAAAAACTCATTCTTATTATCAAAACAATGGATTACATCAAAAACTGTCACAAGTCTTACAGCTTGAAAATAGAGTAGAGTTTTACAATCAAAAAGTTGAATCCTACTAAGGTCCTAGGCCTCTCTACTTATGCATCTGAAGTGCCCAATGAATTCCTTAAAATTAGGGAGGCTCGGCTCCCAAACTCGAGATAAACTAGTGCTTTCTCTTTCACTTGCTCGATTGCCTTCTAGTCGTCATGATTTGGTTGTTTGCACTCTGAGCTGATGAAGGAATATTCAAATGGAGGGCTAGTAAATGTGGAGGATTTACCTCCTATAATTCCTCTCCCTTGTCCCATTCGAGTTTTGACCAAGGTCTTTGTGAAAATTCCTTGCTTTTATCCTTTAATCATGCATTAAATGCACATTAGACCACAAAGAAAAATATCCAATGCTAACTCATCTCATAAACAAAATATAATCAAAAGTATGCAATAAGTTGTGAGAATATTTGGTTTGACTAAGCTAGAATGTGAATTAAGGCTCGTATAATTAGCCAATGATGAGGCTCATCACAGAATGTCATGGACCTGCTGGTGAATATGTTGGATGTGCTCAATGAAGTTGTTTGACTTATCTGTTTCGAACTAGGCATGAGCCAAATCTACCTGAGTAGCTACAAATGGCATGGCCACATCAATGGGACATAATGGTTAGAATCCCAAGCCCACCTGAAAAGGGTTGTGGCCAGTCAAGCTGTGGATAGCCCAATTATAACTGTGTTGAACATAGGTGAGGCTCTCATCCCATGTGCGTGGATTCTTTGAGTTGTACATGTGGAGAATGTGTACAATCATCTTGTTGATAACCTCTGTCTGGCCATCAATTTGGGGATGGAAGGTTGTTGACTTAGTGATTTTGGTGTCCAGCATCAACCAGAGACTAAACCAAAATGTACTGAGGAACATGCTATCCCGATCTAAGATGATAGACTAGGGGATCCCAAAGTGTACCCACACTCATTCAAAGAAGAGTTTAGCAGTGTCTTCTGCTATGATATTCTTCTTGCAGGCTGCCATAATGGCCATCTTCAATAGCTTGTCAACAACCATAGAAACACAATCATTTCCATGCTTAGTAGAAGGAAGGCCCAACATGTAATCCATGGAGATGGATTCCCAAGGTCGACTAGGGGTAGGCAGCAGGGTATAGAGGCCTTGCTTCTTTATGGTCGGTTTCGAAATGGCATAGGCAGTGCATGATCTGATGTACTTCCCGACATCATGTTGAAGATACAGCCAATAGAAATACTTCTACAGTACTTCCACCATTTTCTTGACCCCAAAATTCCCAACAGCCCCACTGTAGTGTGCTTCCCAAGTCATCTTGGCACGCTTGGTTGAAGAAACACAAAGGTGACCCAAGTGGCATAATAAGGCATCCTAGAGGTGAAAATATGGACCATGTTGACCCTCCAAGAGTGTCTGGTATGTATGATCGAATTCTGGGTTGCTTTTGTAGAGAAGCGGTCAATTAGAAGTCTCGTGCCCACAAGAGTTGAGCATGGTAGTTAACGCCATGATTGGTGGTCGACTTAGGCAATCTGCAACATTATTGGTGCTACCCTTCTTATACTTGATATTCAAATGGAACTATTATAGGTATGTGAACCACTTCTCATGGCGATAATTCTGCAATTTCCCTTGGGTCTGTATGAACTACAAGGGCCAGTGGTATATGTGGAGGATCATTTCGTACCACAAAATATAAAGCTTCCATTGCCAGCAGGCCTGTACAATGGAATACATCTGTTTTTCATAAGTGGGATACTTCCAAACTATGTCTAAAAGTGTCTCACTATGATGTGCCACTGAATGCCCAAGTTGAGTAAGGACCACACTAATAGCATACTCAAAGGCATATGTCTTGACCTCAAATGGTTGTTGCAAGTCTCGTAATGCGGGCACTGATGCCAAGTAGAGGTGATGTTTCAACTTTGTGAATGCCTTCTATTGAGATTCAGACCAAAATAATTTTTCTTTTCACTCCTCCATTGGTGACTTGACTCAAGGCCCAAATGATATGAGAAAATACCAACACGAACCTATGGTAGAAGTTGGAAAGTCCTGAAAAGCTATGGAGCTCTATTAGAGTGGTTGGAGATGGCCAATCCCAGATGACTTAGATCTTGGCTAGATCCACATGCACCCCACATTCATCAATAATGTATCCAGATACTGAACCTGGGTCATGCCAAAAGTGCATTTCTTTAAATTGGCACATAACTTGTGTTTCCATAATGTTTGGAGAACCTGTCGGATGTGGTGGAGGTGCTCTTCCCAACTCTGGTTGAAGATCGGGATGTCATCTAAGTATATCACTACAAATGAGTTGGTGAGTGGCCACAAGATGTCATCCATTAGCCTCATGAAGGTTGTAGGAGCATTCGTCAACCTGAGAGGCATAACCAACCATTTGAAAAGGCCCTCCTTCGCTTTGAAGGTAGTCTTCCACACATTGGAGGGTTTTACTGGTACTTGGTTATATCCTGACTTCAAATCGGTCTTGCTAAAATATCCCCCCCCTCAGTTGGTCCAGGAGGTCATCAATCCATGCGATCAAGTACCTATTATAAACAATGATATTGTTTAGCACCCAATAGTTAATACAAAGTGTCCAAGTCTCGTTCTTCATCTGTACCAACACGACCGAGCTCCCACAAGGAGATGAAATCGAATGGATGTGACCTTTCTGCAACGGCTCCTAAATATACCTCTTGATTTCATCATTCTCCAGAATGAAGCATCGATAGATTGGTCCATTGGGAAGCAGCACACCTAGGGTCAGATCGATGGAGTGCTTGACCTGACAGTGTAGAGGAACCCCTGTGGGGGAGGTGAATATGTCCTCGTACTCCTCCCTGACCTTGTCCATATGTAATTGTTGCATAGTGTTGGGTTGTGTTATATTCTTTCCACGTAGTTAATAGGGGGTTTGAAGGGCACCCGTAACCCCGCTTTATGGGGTCCGGGGCAGCGCCCCAGAAAATTTTGGTTTTGGACCATATGTTAGGTTGGGTGGACCCACCTATGGTTTTGTGCATGATTTTCGCACATGTTTTTTGGACGCGATGGTTTTCGGTCCATGATATTGGACGCAATGGTTTTCAGTCCATTGTATTGGATGCTTCGACATGTATAAATATGTATTGTAACATTGAAAGGAACATAATGAAAGATCAAGCTGGTAGTCCCGGTTTTGGGATCCAGGGAAAAATCTCTGTGCATATGTGTTTTATGGGTTATGCTCTCACATTGTTTATTTTCTTTATTTAAGAATTCATATGCAGGTAATTTCTGTACAGGGTTAAAACCTACATTTGGTATCAGAGCTGTTTTGGCTTCAAGGGGACGCCTTTGTTGCTGAGGGGTTTCGCTCGGGCTTGTGGTAGACCCTGTTTAGTGGGAGATCTACGAGATCGATTCTGGTGGTGAAAGAAGATGGCGAGCAGTGGAAAGATAGAGATTGAGAAGTTCAATGGTCAGAATTTTGAGTTGTGGAAACTCAAGATGGAGGATCTGTTGGTGGATAAAGATCAGTGGATCGCGGTAGATCCGGGTACTAAACCATCGGGAGTGACCGATGAAGAATGGAAGAAGTTGGATCGGAAGGCAAAGAGCACAATACGATTGTGTGTCTCGGATTCAGTATTGCTGAATGTATCACGGGAAGCTATGGCAAAGGCTTTGTGGGTCAAGTTAGGGACTTTGTACCAATCTAAGTCTCTGGTGAATAAACTGTTCCTGTGGAAAAAGCTGTATAACCTGAGGATGAAATATTGAGACTCGGTGACAGAGCATCTGAATGCGTTTAATATTGTGGTAAGTCAGTTATTATCTATTGATATTAAAATTTCAGATGAAGATAAGTGCATCAATCTGTTGTGTTCTCTACCAGATTCGTGGGATAGTCTGGTTATTGCAATAGGTAGCAATGCAACTACTTTGCAGTTTGATGAAATAGTCTCAGCCTTGCTGACGGAGGAGATGAGATGGAAAAATATGGACAACTAGAATGGTGATGCCTTGTCTGTACGAGGAAGGTCCCAGAACAGAAACAAAAATAAGTCATTGAGTGGGAGATCTAAATCTAGAGGGAGATCTAAATCTCCAGGAAAACCTACAAAGGTGGTGTGCTGGAAATGCGGAAAGGAAGGGCACTTCAGAAGGGATTGTAAATCTAAAGCTCCTGATAAAGGAAAGGGATCTGATGATGCTCCTTCTGCAGAGGCGAAAACCACCACAGATGAAGGTGGGGATGTGTACTTCGCTTCTTCAAGTACACATGTAGATCATGAGGCATGGTTGATTGACTCAGGTGCATCCTTTCACTTCACTCCCCATAGAGAGTGGTTCTGCGAGTATGAGAAATACGATGGTGGTGATGTCTTCTTAGGAGATGATAGGAAGGCTAGAATAGTAAAGTTGAAGTTGCAAGGTGGAAGGGTTAGAACACTTTCGGGTGTTCTACATATTCTGGCATTGGCCAGAAATCTGATTTCTGTAAGCAAGTTGGATGATGTAGGTGTAAAGATGGTGTTCAAGAAAGATACCTGCAAGATGGTTCGAGGAGCATTGATATTAATGCATGGAGTTCGGATTGGAACTCTGTACAAGCTGCAAGGTAGCACTGTTGTTGATGGGTGCAATAGTTCTATGATTCCTGAAAATGGAGTAGAGAATCTAGTGGTCTTTGGAGAGAAGACCATGTTGTGGCATCAAAGGCTTGGACATATTGGAGAGAAGGGCCTTCGAATACTTCATGGTAAAGGTATGGTAGAAGGTATGAATAATAGCTCTCTGGATTTTGATTTCTGTGAAAATTGTGTATATGGGAAGCAGAATCGGGTGAGTTTCCCCTCTGGTGGTAAGAGGACGAAACAGATATTAGAGCTTGTGCACAGTGATGTGTTTGGACCTGTGAAGGTTCCATCACTGGGTAAGTCTGTGTACTATGTATCATTCATAGATGACTTCTCAAGGGATACATGGATATATTTTCTTAAGAAGAAATCTGAAGTCTTTGACAGGTTTAAAGAATTTAAGGCTCTGGTGGAAAATCAGACAGAGAAGAAGATAAAGGTGCTGAGGACAGATAATGGTGGAGAATTTTGCAGCAAGGAATTTGAAGAATTTTGTAAGAAGTGTGGTATAGCACGGCAGAAGACTACTCCATATACACCTCAGCAAAATGGAGTCGCAGAAAGAATGAACAAGACGTTGATGGAAAGGGCAAGAAGCATGCTCAGTGGTGCCGGGTTAGGACAGCAATTCTGGGTAGAGGCAGTGGATACTGCATGTTACCTGATCAACAGATCACCTTCATCAGCGTTGGAGGATAAGACTCCACAAGAAGTATGGACTGGTAAGAAACCCTCTCTTTCACATCTAAGGGTATTTGGATGTGATGCATATGTACATGTTCCAAAGGAGAAATGAACCAAGCTGGATAGTAAATCTGAAAAGTGCATCTTTATTGGGTATAAGGATGGTTTAAAGGGTTATAAGCTTTGGAACCCAGTCACACGGAAGGTTGTGTACAGCTGAGATGTGTTGTTCAGAGAGGTAAAAGATGTTATTCAACATGAAGTCCAACCAAAGGAACCTAAGAAGATAGAGTTTGAGCCAAAGGAGGAAGAATCAGACTCTGCAGCAGAGGAGGAATCAGAAGATGAAGAGCCACAAACTCTGGCTGTGAGAAGATCAGTTCGAGAAAGAAGGCAGCTAGAAAGATATAGTCCATCTGCTTTCAGTTCAAATTTTGCTTTGTCTGTTACTGATAATGATCCCAGAACTGTGAAGGAAGCAGTGGATTCAGAGGATGGAAAACTCTGGAAAGAGGCCATGGTCGATGAAATGGCATCTTTGCACAAAAATGAGGCTTGGGATCTGGTGGAGTTGCCGGATGGAAGGAAACCCATTGGCAGCAAATGGGTGTTCAAGAATAAGACAAATGTAGAAGGAAAGGTGGAGAAATACAAAGCTCGGTTGGTAGCAAAAGGTTATTCCCAGGCGCCGGGAATTGATTTTGGTGATATTTTTTCTCCTGTTGCCAAGGTAACTTCTATTAGATTACTTTTATCTGTTGCTGCTGCTTTTGATTTTGACGTAGAACAGATGGATGTGAAGATGATATTTCTTCACAGGGATTTGGAAGAGGAAATCTACATGAAGGAACCTGAAGGCTTTGCGGTGAAGGGTAAGAAAGAACTAGTATGCAAGTTAAAGAAGTCTCTGAATGGGTTAAAACAGTCACCAAGGATGTGGTATCAGAAATTCGATACATTTATACGGGGACTTGGCTTCACCAGAAGCAAAGCAGATCATTGTTTGTATTTTAAATTAATTGGTGACCGTATTATTTATCTGGTCTTGTATGTGGATGATATGTTGCTGGTTGGAAATGACAAAGAAATTATCCAGGATTTGAAGACCCAATTGTCCTCCAAATTCGACATGAAAGATCTTGGTGCTGCAAACTATATTTTGGGCATGGAAATTAAAAGAGATCGGTCAAAGAGCAAGCTCTGGTTAAACCAGAGGAAGTATGTCGAGACAATACTCCAAAGGTTTAATATGCAGGATAGTAAATCGGTGAAGGTTCCTATTCCTGTAGGTGTGAGGTTATCTGCTGAACAGTGTCCCAAGACACAAGAAGAGGAAGAGGACATGTACCATGTTCCATATGCAAGTGCAGTGGGTAGCCTGATGTATGCAATGGTCTGTACTAGACCAGACATTGCACATGCAGTGGGAGTATTGAGCAGGTTTATGTCAAAACCTGGGAAGGAGCACTAGACAACAGTGAAGCGGGTTTTCAGGTATTTGCGTGGCACTAGTGATTATGGTTTGTGCTACCAAGGAAGACCAGGATTGGACAGAGTGTTGGATATTCATGGCTTTGTTGATGCAGACTGGGCTGGAGATCTAGATCAGAGAAGATCTACAAGTGGGTATGTGTTTAACCTATTTGGAGGTGCAGTCAGTTGGATGAGTAAGAAACAATCTGTAGTGGCACTATCAACTACAGAGGCAGAATACATGGCAACCACTCATGCAAGAAAGGAAGCAGTTTGTTTGCAGAGATTGTGTTCAAGTATGGGGTTAGTACATGGAGCTATAAGAATAGACTGTGACAGCCAAAGTGCAATTTTCTTGGCAAAGAACCCTCCTTATCATTCAAAGACAAAGCACATTGATGTTCAATATCACTTTGTGAGGGATATGATAGAAGACAAAAAGGTGTTACTGGTAAAGGTGGACACTTTGAAGAATACTGCAGATGCATTGACAAAATCTGTGAGCTCTGAGAAGTTCTCTTCGAGTAGAGAAGCAATGGGAATCTCAGGGCTGAAAAAATGACTAAGCTCTCCTGTGGCCCCCTGTGGAAAGAAAACAACAAGTGGGAGATTGTTGGGTTGTGTTATATTCTTTCCATGTAGTTAATAGGGGGTTTGAAGGGCACCCGTAACCCCACAAGGGGTTGACATTTTCGCACATGTTTTTTGGATGCGATGGTTTTCGGTCCATGGTATTGGATGCTTTGGCATGTATAAATATGTATTGTAACACTGAAAGGAACATAATGAAAGATCAAGCTGGTAGTCCCAGTTTTGGGATCCAGGGAAAAATCTTTGTGCATATGTGTTTTATGGGTTATGCTCTCGCATTGTTTATTTTCTTTGTTTAAGAATTCGTATGCAGGTAATTTCTATACAGGGTTAAAACCTACACATAGAGGGGCCCTGTCTAGAGGTCATGGCCACCATCTTCTTCTTTCCTTGAGGGCGTATCATTAGGCAAACAAATTTCTCGGTTTTGGGAATGAGCTTACTGCATTGTTTTGCAGTAACCAAAGAGATGGTGGTAAGCAGTGCTACCTCCTCTATCATGTCCAACTTATTTCCCAATGTAACAATAACAGCATGATGCCTTGATTCATACACAACATGTCGCTTCCACAAGTATGGTTGGCTTAATAATACATCACAAACATCAAGGGGAGCAACATCACACAACACCTCATCCGTGAAGAGCTTGATATTGTATGGAAGGTGACACTGCCGGATCACATGAAGATCTTGTCCTTAGTGAAGCCACTCAATCATGTATGGTTGTCTATGTGCTCTAGTCAGTAAGCTCAACACTTCATGACCTCTGCCAAAATGAGGTTATTTTGGCTCCCGCTGTCAACAATGAATTATAGTGGGGAGCCCTTTACCCACATCTCGGAGTGGAAGAGGCGCTCCTCCTCCTTTGGATCTTCAGGTTCCTCCTTTTGGATCTTCGTGGTTGCAACGGTAGCATTGGGTGTCGCATCAATATTCTGCTTCCCTTTGTCATTCCCCTTGTCAGGTTCTGACTGAGAGTTAGAACATGCATCTAATTCTGAAACCTTTAGCTCAACCATCATTGACTGCTTGGCGGAAATTCACTTGTGTTGCGAGTGGAGCTCTTATGGAACTCACACCACTTTCCCATGTCCTTTTTCAGCTTCATGACATTGTTCTTTGCCTGCAGCTTTGGTGGGTTTTTTAGGCTGCCTCGCCTTGGATTTTTCCTTTGTTCTATGGTTTAGAAGCACCTTTCCCTTGCTTTGGATTTGCAGATCCAAAGTCTTGCTTGTTCTATTTAAACTTTTTCTCGATCTTCACGGCATATCGATATGTCGTGCTAAGTGAGGAGATGTTCAAGACTTCTATTTCATCTTGGATGTACCTGTGCAGGTAGCCGTGGTATTTGAGTATGAACCTTGTGTGAAGGGTATGGAAAATATTGGTAAATTGTGGCACATCTTGGTCCCTTCCCTGCCGCAGTGTGGTCCACTTTATGTATTGATCGTCATAGCTTCTGACAAGGTAGTACTACTCCTTGATGGTAACCTGGAACGAATTCCAAGTGGGTGTGGCTGAAAATAGTGAGGTCATACTTTCATCCTTCTACTCACAGTAGATTTACCACCCGTCCTTGATGTGGGGGGTGGTTTTCAGAACGGCAAAAGTAATCCTTTCTAGGCCAGAAAAATCATGAACAGAAAAATACCCTTCTAGTAAATTTAACCATTTATCTATGGTGTTTGCATCTATCTGATCCTCAAATATGGGAATGTAAAAGTTAACTTATGCCTTAAAGGGTGTGGTGCTTCCAAATTCGCTGTTGGAAGTAAATGTGTCACTCCTGGGTAACCGTTGAAGGATTTGGGAAAAGTTGTCCATGATCGTGTTCCTTTGTCGCTCGAGGGCCTCTTCAAGCAAAATTTTGATAGGACCTCCTGCCCCCTCGTCTTTCTTTTTATCCACCATGGGAGGCCATCGAGATTTGCAAGGTTGGTATTGCAAAGGTTCAACCAGTTCAAGCCCTAACTCCTTATATCTTGACCTCGTTGGGGACATGCAACGAAATATAGAGAAAGAGTAGACCGCTCTGATACCACTGATCTATATTTAAATAGGAATGAAACAAATTACAGATATAACCATACATATAGAGATGCAGTAGAAATAATACTCCATTTCATTACCGTAAAATACTGAAATATGATTACAAACATAAATTGAAATAAACTAGCTAGGGCGATGGTAGCTTATCTTTGAGAAGAGATGTGGCGGCTACATGCCTTTGAACTGTCTTAAAATGAGGCTTGAAGGCCTATTTATTGTTGAGAAAAAATGGAAGACCCCAAACATCCAAAAAACCTAACCCTAGGAGATGAAGCACCAAACTATGGGCCCCGTTTTAGATAAATTGGTACATCAACTTCCCGGGGCCATAACTTTGGCATATGATCTTCGTTTGATGTGCATAATACCTCGTTAGAAATATCTATATGAGGATTACAACTTTGGGAAGAGAAAAAACCATCGATTGACCCATGTTGCTCTCAGTTTTACCAAAAAATGTCGTTTAGGGGCTCGAAACGGATCTAGAAATTTAGGACCTACAAAACTGCTAAAAATAATAAACTGTGCTACAATTAAGGAAACTAAAAAACTGAAAGAAACAAAGGTGGGGGTCCAAGTGGAATTTGTGGGTGGCCACCAATATCCACCTAGTTTACAAACCCAATAAGTTGATTAAGGGGAAGGGAATCGATAAAATATTGTCTGATGCTAACTTTCAGGCCCTGATTATAAATTTGCTAACAGGAAAGGGAGGAGGAAGCTGAAGAGAATAAGAGTAGAAAAACATTGTATCCTCTACACTAGAAAATTCAAATGATGTGACTTAGCTCACATTGTTACAAACATATTGTCCATTATTTTCTTTCTCTGAATCTCCCAGTAAATTTTAATAGAGTTAAATACATGGTGTTGAGGTTGCAAGCTCAGAAGTTTGTTATCTCAAATAGTCAGTTGTATTGGAAAGACCTAATGGGTAGTTTTCTTTTATGCCTAGTAGAAGAAGATATTTATAAGGTGATTGATGAATTTCATAATTGTGTTTGTGGAGGACACTACAGCTGGAAATCCACATCCCATAAGATCCTTAAAGCAAGTTTCTATTGACCCAAGTTGTTTGGTAAGGCTCATTCTTACGTCAGATGTGGAACATGTCCAAATTTTTTAGAAAAGTAGAAATTAGTGCCCCTCCTCTTGATCCTTGTTTTTGTGGAGGATCCCTTTAGACAATGGGGGATAAACTTCATAGGAGAAATACATCCACCATCCAAAAGTCAACACAATTGGATATTTACATCCATTGACTATTTCACAAAATGGGTGGAGACCATCCCAGCCAGAAATTCAACTGATGTAGCGGTAATAAAGTTTTTGGAGGTGAATACCCTTACCTGGTTTACTTGTCCAGAGAAAATTATCACTAATAACTCTCAGGTTCAAGTCAGCCAAGTTTCTTAGCTTCTATTAAAAATACAAAATCATCGTGGCATACTCCACAACTTACTACTCACAGAGTAATGGACTAGTTGAATCTTCAAATAAAACTCTAGTGAGGATTCTAAAAAAGACCAATAGAGACTCACAATTGAAACTTTCTTTATTGGACAACACATTCACTACCAGGAGGTCAAACAAGAAGTCTCCCTTTGAATAGGTATATGGAAGGGATGCCATTTTTCCTGTCCAACTAGCCATGCTAGTGGCTAATATTCTACAAGATGATGAGAAGGAGCCAAATTCTCTTACCATGAGAATAAAACAGTTGGTAGAACTACAAGAAATCATAGGGGAGGTAACTCAGAATATGATTAAATATTAGGAAAATATGAAGCCTCCTTTTGATAAAAAGGAAATGGATAGACCCTTATAGCTAGAAGATTTAGTGCTCAGATGGGATGCTAGGAGAGAGGAAAAAGGAAAACATGGGAATTTTGATCCCTTATGGTTTGGACCTTTCAAGATGTCTAATGCCAAATGAAACAACACCTTCTATGGTGATGTGCTTCAACTTCCTATGAATGGGCATTTTCTCAAGCTCTATTTTTACCATTAAAGAGGTCCATTTTCACTCATTGTATATCAGTGATCCATTGTACATACCAGTAATGCTTTAAGTTCATGTACTTGAGAAAGATGACTCCATGCCCAATGGGAAAAAGGCACTAATTTTGAAGTTCTTAGCACCTTTCTAGCAAGGCATTGTCCCCAATTGGAGTCGATGTTGTCACATGTCATGCCATATTATATTTATTGACAATAGTTATATATTTCATCCCTTGTGCAGATAGTACCGATGAATTCTTAGAGACTGAAGGAAGAGTCAAAGTTCGAAAACCAAAGGGAAATCAAAAGGAAGGGCTCAAATTTGGGGTCGATCATATCAGAACTTGATATCGGAAGGACCGGTAGGAATTATAACAGGACTTTGGCATATCAGGGGTTGGAGCATAAGTGACCTCGGCGGTTTATTTAAAATGTGGACCCAAAATTAAATATCAGAGTAGACAATCGACAGGAGAAGACCTCGTAGAAGAGTGATGTTGGAATATCATATTTTTGTAACTCCTTAAAATTTGGATTTCCTTAGAAGCAATGACGGTCATGGAGTAGGAGAAATACAAATGCAAATCATCACCATAGCAAGGACCCTAAGGACCTTTTTTCTCTCGTAAGGACACATGCCAGAAAATAATCGTCTCCAAGAAGTAGATGGGGCAGATGATGTTAGCATGACGCGGTCATATAGTGGACACATACTAGCTTTATTTTTTCATATTTTAGCGCCATAGTGGGAAAATTTTGGTGACAAGCGTCACCACTCAGGTGGCACCATGTGGAAATGATGAGGTCAGCATGACATCATTTTGGAGATCATTCTTTCGAAGGTTGGAGTTTTCATAACTCCTATTAAATTATTTGATAAAGGGTGTTATATGCTATTTTTTCACATCCAATCAATAGTCCTCATAATGGGATCAATCAACATCCTATTGCCCCTTGTCATCATCTTACACAAACCCCTAAGCATGCCTATTTTACTCCCCAGAATTTTTTCCTGAAACAACATTATCTGAGCCAATTTTAGGACCAACACTCCCTGACCTCTTGTTGGACAACGTTCACCTATAGGTTCTCTACTATGGGTTGTTTTAATCACCTACATGTTTCTCAATTATGGGTTGCATTGATCACTTACAGGTTTCTCCCCTTTGCACATGTGTTGGTTCTAGAAATTAGAGAAAAAGAGAGAAATTATGTAAGCTTCCTCTTCCAAAAGCTTCCAAAATTTGTTACAACCATTTACCTTAGATAAAATATTCGGATCCTATCCTATCCTACTTTGGAGTTTCCATCCCTCAGCCTTTGATCCCGTCCTCCCATCAAAGGCACATCTAAAACATTAGATTGGTAATTGGATAAGACTCCCAACTTACCCCACTCCTCTATGTATTTACATCATTCCATATGCAAGGGGTTTTCTTTTGGAGAGTGATTATACCCTTATTTTCTTGTTGTGAGAGGTTTCATTTCATTCATTTGGGGTGATTGGTGGTGCACATTGTGAGAAGGAAAGGACAAGTCAGCCTGCTGGAGCTCTTTGACAAGATCAACATCTAGTTATTGTTGTAACTCCTTCCATTTATATTAATTCAAAGAAATATCTAGTTTCCAATATGTGAAGTTGTTATTTCATGTATTTCAATTTCATTTTTTATTGATGAGAGTGTTTAGATAATATTGGATAGATCTCGTAGTTTATTGGCTTGTGTTATCTGACTGTGTGGACTCTAATTTTGGCAATCAGAGCTAGAATTGGAGCATTCAAGCTAAAGAAGGAGTGAAGCTTACAATGGATTCTAGGAAGGCTTCATTCTGTTATCTATTTAATTTAAGGAAAGAATTGGGTTCCTTGTCTTTCGGTTATTCTAGGTTAGCTACCAAATCTAATGGAGATAATTTTGTACATAATTGTAAATCCTGCATAACAAAGGGGCTCCTATGTTAAGTGGAATGTGTTCATGAAGACTTAAAGGAATGAAACTGTAGTGGGGGTGGAGTACATAAGTGCTATAAAGAATTTCGGAGGAAGAAAGCATTGTAACTCTATTTCAATTCGAATTTGAATAACTTCCAATGAAAGGAGCTCCGATGTGTAGTGGCACATGGTTTCAGAAGCCCAAAGAACTAAGGGGTGAGAGAAGATACACCAAGAGATAGGACCCGACAAAATTTTAATGACCTTGTCACTTGAGTGCTAAGCCTTCAATCAAAACACCTAGTCCCATGGAGGAGGAGTAGGAAGAGGGGCTATGCAGGAAAGAGTTGGGGGTATCGAAACATTGTTATTTCGTAACATTATTTTAATAACACTTATGATATGATAAGTCCCTTATATTGTGGTATAAAGGAGTATGAGAGACAAATGGATCAAAAACTTAGTAAATGCAAACAGAAGGTTGGTGTCACAGAAGTAATTGAAAGTATAGAGATCATTGGGTCAAGGCAAGAAGGACCACAATCTGCATAGAGAAGTTTGGTTTGGTCTTGTGTTGAGAAGTAAGTCTTCCCCAATATAGCATGCATGTTATAGGTGATTAAATAAAGAACAATGCCATTTGTTTAGAGAACCCATGCCACTGTACCTTTTGATATTTATGCAGTAGGACTGAGAATTAATTCTCGGGATGGAGATCACTCAAGGGCACATTCTCAGAAGCTAATCTAGCATAAATTTCGTCATTTTTTCAATGCACCACAAATCCAAATTCTCGTCCCACCTTGTGTTCAAGTAAGGGAGCCTTATTCCACTGAGGAAATTAGAGGAATCAACAAGGGAGATATTTTACTATGTCAATCATGACACCTCATTTTTTGTTTATGTTTTGTAAAGATTTTTTTTTTTTTTTGTGTAAGTCAGATGTTTATATTATGTCACAAAATATAGTACAAAAAATCCGCAGAAGCAGATCGAAAGCAGGGATGTACAATAGACCATAACTTATCACCTGCTCAGAGAATTAAAAAAAAAAGAGACTGCAAAATGCACACCGCGCAGGGTGGCCCGAGCTAAACTTGTGCCTAAAAACGATACTGCCGAGACATTACAGTTCATGACATTAACATAGATAGACTGAGGCCGAAACATAGATAAAGACGAAGGAAACATCAGAAGTGACTACCCTAGATGAACTTGCCCATTTGACTGATGGTGTCCAGACCCATCTCCCGAATATGTTTGTCCATCCTTGCTTGCATGGCTTCAATTGGTTCGTTCTCCTGCACCTCAGTTGTGGCCGGCTGCGAAGTAACGGGCGCTGGGTTTACAGTATCCCTCAGGAGCCTGATGAGCAGAGTAAGCTTTCTGTTGACTGTCTGAACAGCCTCATGCACAGTAGTGATTCGGCCGTCCAGCGAACTGTTGTAGTCGATTATTTTTTCCATTTGAGCCTCCGTGAGGTTCACCTCAGTCACAATTTGCTGCTTTTCCTTCTCGATCGATTCCAGAGCTTTGGCGATGAGAGTCTTGGTTCGCCAACTCTCTGCTTTTGTTCTAACAAACTGAGTTGCCCTCTTCGAGGGGGTGCCCAGATCCTTCATCCAATCTACCTCCTCTGCAATCTCCTCCTCCGTGCGCCCCTCTTCCTCCTGCTTAGCCTTGGCTTCCAGTTCAGCAACTTTTCGTTTGTTCTTAGTTGCCGTTCGGGTTTCATAGGCTCTCTTCGCCTCTTGAAGGTCCCGATTTGCAGCAGCACAACGGCAATCTCCCGCTTCCATATCTAACTCTCTGTGCTCCTCCCAGCTAATACAATTGCCGTTCACGGATGCGTGCTCGACACTATGATGAGAAACTGTGGAGAAAATAGGGTGTCTGCCCTCAGCTTTATAGTGTTTTCGTTTGTGAGCCCTCCTGAGGTTTGTCTTAATCCCGCTAGAAGTGTGAGTACTGTTGCAATAAATTTGATTGAGGTTCGCACAAGCAAGGCCGTTACAGGTCGAATTGGAATGAGAGCGGCTGCGCATCATCCAATTGAGATTATGCCAAGTGTCCTGTACGTTTGATCTGTTGCTATGGTTAATAGTGGTGTATGAAAAACCCTGTTTGCCTGCATGTCTGGTCTTCCTATGCATTGCCTCGGGCCAACCCGCCTCTTTTGAGATCACCATAAATGTTATTGATGCCTCCCCATATGGATCCCTTCCATGTGTCTTAATTTTGATACTGCTGATTCTATAAGCTCTGTGGTTCGATCTGTAATGATCACTCGTCTGGCTGGCCTGCCGCCGCCAGGAATTCCACCGCCAGAGATGTCCTGTCATTCCGTTGCCTTGGTTATTATTGTTGCTTTTACCGGTATCATCAAACTTTCGGTAACATAACCCGAACCCTTCACCTGCTAGGTTGGATCGGCTTGGATTAAATCCTTCTTTGCCAGTTGTGCACATGTCACCTTGAGGATTGGGCAGTTTACCTCCTGCCAACAGCTGTCCAAAATTTTGTTCGGGTTGTCAACACCATGGTTTGCCAAAAAATCTGCCAATCCATTCGCCTTTCTTCTTACTGTTTGCAAAACCATGCCTCTCATTTCTGCTATCAGCTCCGCTATACTCTCAGTGGCTTTAGCCAGCCTCCAATGTTTGGTGGCTTTACTGGCTCTTGTGCCTGCTTGTAAGCGTTTGGCCGCCGTGATGGCCAAGGAAGAATCCCCCTCAACTACGACATTCCCTTGTCGAATTGTTCTTAGAATTTTCAATCCTTGCTCAAGCGCCGCAAACTCTGCTTCATTGTTGGTGCTTTCTCCAAGCGCCCTGTAGTAGATATGAACAATGTCGCCAGCCTGATTGCGAATTGCGCCTCTGATACCTGCTATTCCTGAGTTGCCCCTCGATGCCCCGTCGAAATTCAATTTTAGGCCTCCCTCTGGCGGGCATTGCCATCTGAGGATTTGCGATGAAGGTTGTGACCTGTTTCCCCCAGTCGGTTGATTGCTGGAGGCCTCCAATTGAAAACTCTTCAATATGCGTAAGTCCTGGTCCGAAGGTTTTTCATTCGGTTCTTCTTTACATTTTGTCTGTATGAGCTGTTTGATGTTAATTGTGATTGATTCTTTTGCACATTCTATGTTTCTTACTTCCTCCTGAAATATCCTTCGATTCCGCTCTTTCCATATTGTCCATAAGATAAAGCCTGGGGCGCACTTCCATATACTTTCAACTCTTCGAATTCTAGAAAAGTTTCTCCTCCAGTTGATGATGGTTCCCTGAATGGAGTCTCTGTCCCGATCAGAAGCTCCAAGAACTTCTTCCATCCAGTGCCAGAGCTGGGAAGCCCACTCACAGGAATTAAAAAGATGATTCATTGTTTCCGCCGCCTCCATGCACATAGGACACCTAGAAGGTCCCCTGAACCCTTTTTTCAATAAGTTTTCCCAAGTTAGAGTTTTCTTCTGCATAAGAAGCCATAGAAAAGTTTTGACCTTCGGCCATTGTAGACTATCCCAAACTTTATCGGTCCAGGGCACTATATCAGGCTGCTCTTCCCTCTCTATGATACTCGTGGCTTCTTTCAGGGAGAAATCACCGTTGCCTTTCGGCCCCCATTTGAGCTTATCATTTTCAGCTACAATTCAGATTTTTCTTTTGCGGATTTGTTGATTTAAAGCTTGAATGGTTTCCTGAATGTCTTCGTTGTAGGTAGAGTTGAAAACGGTCCATTCCCGCCAATCTGGGTCTTCACTGGTTGGGTTCCAGTATTGATTGACTCTGAATTTGCCCTCATTTTGATTGTTTTGCTTCACGGGTAGAAGTTGAGGGGTGTCCAGTTTCGGGGACTGCTGCCAGGCGTCCTCCCAGAAGAGTGCTTGAGTTCCATTTCGTATCTCCCAGAAGCTATAGTCCTGAACAATACTTCTATTGTTTTTGGCATGGTTCCATATTGGCGATCCGTTGGGAGTGTCCTGCATTCTTATAAGTTCTGGAGTGGTGCTATTCGGCATATACTTTTCCTTCCAATGAATGGCCCATGGTAGGCTTGTGTCAGAGACCCATTTCCACCATATTTTGGCCCCGCAAATTCTGTTTACCACTGAGGGATCAACCAAATTAATACCCCCCCTATCCTTAAGTTTACACAGTTTCTGCCAAGCAACCAAAGACCATTTTTTCTTTTCACTGTTTCCACTCCATAAAAAGGAGCGCTGGATGATTCTCATTTGATTTAAGATTCCTTTTGGACCAGGAAGAATTGATAGCATGTACTGAGGGATAGCCTGCAAGACCACTTTTGTTAGTATTAATCTACCTGCGAAATTCAGAGCCCTGTTAGTCCAATGTTTGCACTTCCTTTCCATACTGGCTAGGACTTTCTCCCAATGAACCTTTTGCCAAGATTTGAGAGTTAGAGGGGCACCAAGATATCTTGAAGGTAAGGAGCCAATTTTGAACCCCAGAAGCCTAGACAGATGAGATTGGATAGCCTGATGCGTGTTGAAGAAGAAAATGGTAGATTTGGAAAAATTAATCTCCATTCCCGAAGCTTTGCTAAAAAGATTGAGAATGTCTCTGAAGGCTAAAGCTTCTTTTACTGTTGGAGTACCATGTAACATGGTATCATCCAAAAACTGTTGATGAGTTGTAGCTGGAATGGATCTGATAGGTTGCAGACCTCTAATTTGACCCTCTGTTTTTTTCTTGGCAATTAATCTGCTAAGGCCTTCCATTAGAATGACAAACAAGAAAGGGGACAGGGGATCCCCCTGTCTGATGCCTCTAGAAGGGCTGAATGGAGCCGAAGGGGTGCCATTTACAAGGATAGAGTATCTAGGAGATTTTATGAGGGCTAAAACCCATTTGATCCATTGTCTACTGAAACCAAAAGCTTCTAAAACCGCTTCCAGGTAAGACCAACTTACCTTGTCATAAGCTTTGGAAAGATCTAACTGCATGAGCATTCCGGCTTCTTTCCGCGAATGAAGTGAGTGAATCATCTCCTGTGCAAGTAAAATATTGTTTAGAATTTGCCTACCTTCCACGTAGCCAGACTGTTCTTGCGAGATGATGCCAGGGAGGATTGCTTTCAGCCTATTGGCTATGACCTTAGAAATGATCTTGTAGATGAAATTGCAAAGGGCTATGGGTCTGAATTTTTCTGGCGTGTTAGCTTCCTCCACTTTGGGTATAAGAGCAATGAAATTTGAGTTTAGAGATTTTAGGATCGTTTTGGATCGTCTTGAGTCTTCCACGATCTCCCAAATGTCTTGCTTTACAATGTTCCAGCAGGCTTTATAGAAGTTGATGGTAAATCCATCCGGTCTAGGAGCTTTGTCACTTGGCATACTTCTAACTGTCTCCTCGACTTCTTCCATGGTGATTGTTCTTCTTAGGGCCCAGTTCTGATCCTCTGTGATGGTTTTAGGTATGACATTGGTAATTTCTTTGATGGCTTCCTCTCTGTTGATCCCTGGTTCTTGCGCTATGAAGCTAAAGTGATCCGATAGGGAGGCTGATATCTCGTTGTGATTTCTAAGGAGTTCTCCCTCACTGTTTTTTAGTTCTAGGATTTTGTTGGCACTTCTGTAGTCCATGGCTGATCTGCGGAAGAACTTAGTATTTTTCTCCCCTTCCTTCAACCAAAGGATTCTTGATTTCTGCTTCCATAATGATTCTTCCTGCTTGCATCTATTGTGCCATTGTTGAGTAAGCTCTTTTTCTTGTTCATAGGTTTCTTCATTTCTATAGCCTACCGCACCATCCTTGTGAATTTGTTCCAGCTTGTTTTCGATGATAGATTTCTCCTGAAAGATATTTCCGAATACTGTTTTATTCCAGTCCTTTAATCTCATTTTGATGTTTTTTAGTTTCTTTTGAAGATTGAACATTTTGGATCCTTCTTCAACTAAAGGTTCTGACCACCATTTTTCCACCATTGTGAGGAAGTTGGGGTGTTCTATCCAGAACTTTTCAAACCTGAAGGGTTTGTTCCTGGGGGTGCCCTGAAGCTCAACAGCTAGTGAGATCGGCCAGTGGTCCGACCCTCCACTTGGGAGGATGTTCGACTCAACTACCGTTCCATCTAAAATGAAGCTTTCCGAGACTAAGAAACGATCCAGTCTAGAAGATATTAGCCTTTCACCCCCCCTTCTGTTGTTCCATGTAAATTTACCGCTCTTAGGGTATACATCTACCATTCTTGCATTATCAATGAAACTTATGAAAGCCTCCGCATCCCTGTTTAGTTTTCCGAGGCCTCCTTTTTTCTCCAGGAGGGAGGTGATCATGTTGAAATCTCCCCCCAATATGTATTTAGCACCAGGGTGCCTTTCTATAAATTTGGATAAAGACTCTAGGAAATTAATCTTGTCTTCTAACTTCTGAGGACTATAGACATTGATGCATAGGAAAGATATAGAATTACATGTAGGTTGCACTTCCAGTGCTAAGTAGTTTTTACTTGCTTCCGCTGTTAGAATCTGGTATCTCCTTGTGTCCCAGAAAGTAGCTAAGCCTCCTTCTCGCCCTTGGCTTTCGATCTCTAGGACTTCAAAATTTCTTCCCAACTTAACTCGTAGCCGATCTATGATGACTCTATTACATTTGGTTTCTTGTAGAAACACCATATCCGGGTTGTATTTTTGCATTTGCCGCTTCATAATCCTCTGTTTGGCCTGGCTGTTGATCCCCCTTGCGTTCCATGATACTATCTCCATATTTAAACAAATATTTGGAAGGACGGATAATCACTTAGCCGCCTAATCTTACCTGCATTGAACAACATCTCTCCAAGCTCCTGCAGACGTTCTCCGCTTGACTTGCGGCCTCTACAGCGTTTGTGCCTTGAGCCAGAGATTTTTCCCAGTATTGCTTTGTAGTGTGGGCTGCTTCCTTTGATGATGCCTAAATTTCTCTTCTGTTTCTCTATTACTGCATTTTGCCATGCAATGAAGAGGTCATTGACCTTCCTGATTTCTTCCTCTGGTACTGCTTCAATCCCTTTAGCTCTCCAGCTTTCTACAATCGCCGTAAGGTCCATTCCTTCCATAGCTAGAGTCTCTTCCAGCTCCAGATCCTCACTTCCCGCTTCACTTGTTAACATCTCTATTTCTTCGTCTGTTTCTGCTATTCTATCCTGCATGTGGATTTCACCATTGAAATCTCCTTCCGCGGTTTCTTTCCCTGTAGGTTCTTCCTGTCCTTCTTGCCCTGCCTCCACATTAGGTATATTTTGCTTTTCCTCCGAGTCAGTCTCAAGATCTAGGATCTCAAAGGGGTTACTGAAGTAGTTTCTTTTTGTGCTACCTTTATTAGTCCTTCTTCTATTGGCGCACTGCCTGTTCTTTGGTTTGGTGAAGTTGTTCTTGTCTTTTTTGTTTTGTGTTTTCTCGTCTTCTACCTCCTTTCTATTCAGTGGATAGTCCCTTATCAGATGCCCATGCTCGTGGCATTTCTGACACCTGAAAGGTATTTGCTCATAGTCTAAAGCCTGAAAGTATTCCTCATCCCTGTACTCGAGCCATAAACCTTCATGTAGTGCGCCGGACACATCCAGTTCCACACCGATTCTAGCGTAGGAGGTATATCTTTTCTGCATGGTTGCCTCCGAGGCTTTAACAAAGGTGCCTAGCTTATCCCCTATCTGCATCAAGGCATTCAATCCCCAATAATCTATTGGGAGAGAAAAAAGTCTGATCCAGACCGGTACTTGAGTGAAAGATTCCTTTTCCGGGACGAAGTTTGGCTTCCAAGGTCTCATATACAAGCCTGCTGCTGCTAGAAAATAAGGGCCACCTTCGAAGACTCTATCTTTATCTTCTAGACTTGTAAAGACTACTGTGAAAAATCCTTTAGCCCCCAGATGCAACTGCACATCTCCTTTCGGCTTCCACTGTTGTCTTATCCATTGGCACAGAGTCCTTTCAGACGGCCAGACTCCCATAAATTTACAAATGATGGCATGTTCAGCCATGTGCTCCCTATAGGCCTGGATTTCAGGGTCAGTGATTGTCACCCGTAGGTTGTCTTTTTTCTTGGGCTTACATGCATTGTTGGTCATAGGGGTCCTATTGGGGTTCGCGCTGGACTCCCCCTCCTTCTCCGGTTGGACTTCGATTTTGTTTTTTGGCTCTTTGTCTTCTTTAGGTCGTTCCTCCTCGTTTTCTGAGGGTTGAAACTTTGCATCCGTTTTGTCTTTTGTGTCTTCTCGGTTCTGCTTCTCTTTATTCCTGACTTCTGAGGTGTTTTCTGTCTTGTCAGGTATCATTGGTGTCTTTTCCTTGTTTTTTCTGCCATTCTGCGTCTTGTTGTTCATTCCCTCTATTCTGACTCCTTCTTTCATTTTCTGTTGCTGTTTCTGCATGACAATCTGCTTAAACGTTGGGGTCCCACTGGACCCCTCTGCTCCCATCCAGTCCGACAACAGTTGCCCCTTTCGAAACAATGCTGCCAGTCTGACTCTGTGGTATTCCAGCCCTGTCTCAAGCGCTGGATCACATAAACCCTAGGTCTCAGCTCTTCTCCCTCCCTCCAAAAACCCTCCCTGTTCAGTTTTTCTTTTAAAACATTTGTGCATTTCATTTTTTGTAAATATTTCATTTCATAGCGGAATCAAAATATTTTGGGACAACCAAGCCACTCGGATGCTCAGATAGCCGGAAAATTCAAGATATTTTGTAATTTTTTTCTTGAACTCTCTCCCTATAAAAGGGGAGAGGAACTTAATAGGAAGGGTTCAATTTTCTCAGATTCAAGAGTTGTTATTATTTTGCAAATGACTTAACTTGGCCTTGACACATGTGTTAATGAAGAAGTCTAAGGTGATTCCATGAATTTGAGATATGTAGTATGTGTTCTTTCTCTGTATGTCATTTCATATGTGTATTTACTTCTTCTCTAGAAGTTATGTAATTGGAGTTGTTGGACTTACTCTTAAATCACATATTTACTAATTTTATTTGATAGCAGACGATACCTACTAGATTTTATATTTATCTATGTTATGTGTTAGTAGATAGTACCTATAAGATATTGAGTGGAAACCTTAAAACAAGCTCCATAATTTCTGCATTTCATTTCCTTTATCTCTCCATGATTCTACTATGACTTATTGCATGGGATTATATCTTTATCCAACCCTCTGCATCAAGTTCCCCTCTTCTGTTTCTCCTTTCCATGTTTACCAGAATGACAAATTAAGCTACATTCTTTCTGTGCTAGCCACTAGACCTGAGCGTTGTTATTGGGAATGATACATTGTTCATGTGTATATTGATGTTGCCTCTGAGAAAGGTAATTTAACCAAAATCTAAAACCATTTTGCATCCACCTCTTGAGTTGCATTGATTTATCTTTAAAAGAGACTAAGATGTCATAGGCATTTACCTCTCCTAATGCTAGGGGTTGTCTCTAGGAGCTACAACACTCCTCATTTATGGCTGCCTCAATTCAATTAGATAGATATCTTGATGTCATCTAACTTGGTCATTTCTTGTGTACTTGACCTTAATGCATTATAGCACATTTTATAATCATACACTTGATGGTCTAATGTTTTAGATTATTGTGCTATCTTCAATAGGAATTTCTAAGTTGTTTTCAAAACTTGGGAGGTGGATTTCCTTCAGGTATTCCCTACATGACCTAACTTTGAAATTCTTTGGTCCATCCTGAGATGCATTTTTATTGATTTGACTTGGTTAGTTCTATTCTTCATAGAACCCATAGCATGATCCTTACTTTAGTTGGTTTATTCATATATTTAGTGCCCCTTTTTGTTCAACAAGGTTTCTCATGTTGTATTAGGGTAAATTTGGCCATATGTACCTAGAT
Organism: Pinus tabuliformis; assembly: GCA_031772625.1. Lineage (NCBI taxonomy): Eukaryota > Viridiplantae > Streptophyta > Pinopsida > Pinales > Pinaceae > Pinus > Pinus tabuliformis. The sequence continues at coordinate 1,108,965,936 of CM062811.1, forward strand.
AAATAACAATCATGATATGAATATTTGTCTCTTTTCTCCAAGAACATATATATTGAACTATCTACTTCATTGTATTATATTTTGGCCCATCAGTAGAAATAACTTAATTTAGTATATATTATTTTGCTAAGCACAACTTCTCTATACTTAGCATTGTATTTTTGGTACTTAGTTACCTTAATCATTATTGGGATACCTCCCCTACTCATTGAGATCATGTACTCCCACTTTGACACATTAATGAATGGTAACATCTGCATAACATCCTTCATTATGCTTTTGAATTCTCTGTGTGTGTGGCCTTTGGAATGAAAGGAAAACTACAGTTTCTCTCTCTTTCTCTGTCTCTCTCTGGCATTCTTAGTGAAGGGAAAATTACAATTTATTTTGGTTATACAATGTGCTCCTAAGCTCACACATTGGGAGTAATATGTTATCACACAAAAGGTGGTTTCCTAGCAAAAATTGTTAGGATTATCAAAATGAATTATGTTAGTATGGGTTTTCTACATTAAAACCCACTTCCCCTCATGAAAGTAGTATAAGTTATCACTATTGCTAACTTATTTTATTTAATTTTAATCATTTTCATTGTTATGCAACCAGATTAAGAAAATATAACAAAGATAGATCAACGACTTCAAAATTAGCCTCTTCAAGGGTACAACTTCCTTTACATTACACAAATGAACAATTCCTGGATGATTTAAATGACACAACCTCCTTTCTATATACAGGAGTCTAAGGGGTCATAATATAATTAGAGTTGACATAATAATAATAATGTAAGGGCACCACAATAACAAAAGTGGGCTTCTATGGGGCACAACAATAACAACAAAGGGGATACACTAACAACAATGATGGAATAGTGGGCTTCTATGGGACACCAAAATAAAAATAAGGGGGCTACACTAATAACAATGAGGGAATACACTAGTATTATAGGGCCCTAACATGCCCCTCTCCTTCCAGAAAAGCATTGTCCTCAATGCTTGAGTAGTTCTAGATGCTTTTGTATAAAATTCTCATCCTCCCATGTGGAACCTTCAATAGTTAAGTTCTTCCACTTTATGAGATACTCTAAAATTGATCAATTTCGTAGCTGTCGAGTTCTTGCTTTAGTGACTGCTTTAGGTTCCAATATAATTTTTCCTTCCTCATCAAGTTCTAGAAATATTGTTTGAACTGGGAGCTTGTCACCAATAGCCTTCTTTAAGCATGCAACATAGAAAAATAGGTACAATAGGGAAGATTTAGGAAGCTCCAATTTGTATGCCATAGTACCAATATTTTACAACACCTTGTAAGTACCATAATAATTTGGTGATAATTTATTATCGTTCTTAGCTTACTTGAGGGAAATTTGTTTGTATGGTTGTAGATGTAAAAATACCCAGTCACCTACATCAAAAACTCTTTTGTCACGATGTTGATCTTCCTATTGTTTCATTCTATTCTTCACCAAAGTGAGGTTATCCTTTAAGAGTTGGAGAACTTATTGTTGATGCTCTACGTGATCTTACATTGCTTTAACCTTAAAATTTTCTCTTAAAAATGATATGATGGATGGTGGATGATATCCATAAAGTGCCATAAATGGGGTCATTTTTGCTACAGTATGGAAGGAAGTGTTATACCACCATTCAGCCAGAGGTAACCACTTGACCTGTTGTTTTTTCTTATTAGATACAGAGCAATGAATATATCCTTCCAAACATGTGTTTACTATATCAACTTTCCCATCTGATTGAGGACGATAAGATGAGCTATGAGCTAATTGAGTACCCAGACAAGAAAATAATTTTGTCCAAAAATTTCCAGTGAAAATAGGATCTTTGTCGCTTACAATTATCTTTGAGTTTCCATGTAGCTTTTGAATTGTTTCCATAAATGAAGTAGAAATTGTACTAGCTTTAAATGGATGAGATTATGCACAAAAGTGTGGATACTTGGTAAGTCTAATAACTACCACCATGATGACACTCTTTCCTTCAGAATTGGGTAAACATGTAATAAAATCCATTGAAACCTCCTCCCAACATTGACTTGGAATGGATAAAGGTTGTAACAGACCTAAGGTCTTAACTGTATCAACTTTATTTTGTTGGCAAACTAAACATTCCACCACAAACTTTTGAATACCAAATTTAAGGCCATCCCCAAAAAAAATCCTTCTTAATGTTGTGGTAAGTTTATAAAAATCATGAGTGCCCTCCAAAGGGAGAGGTGTGGAATTCCAAAAGAATCTTTTGTTTGAGTTGGGAATTCTTATAGAGGTATAAGCGATCTTTGCACCATAATGAATCAATTTTCCATCTAAATGTATCAGATGTACTAGGATCTTGCTGCAAGTTTTGAATGAGTTCCCACAATTATTCGTCATTCTTCCATTCATCCGTCACTTCGGTTATTCATTATCGTAGAATAATAGAAATGGCACAAAGAAATGCTTCCACATCCTCATCCTTTCTTGAGAGTGCATCTGCAACAATATTTTTCTTCCCTTTTTGTATATGATTTCAAAGTCATAACCCGACATATTTGTGAACCATTTTTGTTTCTCTTCTAAATGTAATCTTTATTCTAAAAAGTAATTAAGACTTTATTTATTTTTACCTTGAACTGCTCTCCCATTAGGTAAGGTCGTCATTTCTTAAGTGCATGTAGTATTGCCAACATTTCTGTTAGGTCCCTATACTACTAGTGTAACCCCTTATTGTTATTAGTGAAACCCCTTACTATATTGTTGTGCCCATGTAGTCCCCATATTATTATTATTGTGCCCCATAGAAGCCCACTATTGTTATTATTGTACCCTTACATTATTATTGTTATGTTGGCTCTGATTATATTATGACCCCTTAGACTCCTATATATAGAAAGGAGGTCTTGTCATTTGTATCATCCAATAATTGTTCTTTAGTGTAATGTAAAGGAGTTTTCCCCCTCAAAGAGGATGATTTCTAAGTCGTTGATCTATCTTTTCTATATTTTGTGAGCTAGTTTCTAACAATTTCCTTCTCATAAATAGCTTTTTGTAAATAATTTCCTTTGATTGGAAAACTTTCAAAAGAAATGGATCTTCCATCATTCATTAAAATGGCACCAATTCCATTTCCTAAGGCATCACATTCCACAATAAATGTTTTTGTGAAGTATGGCATAGCTAAGACTGGTGCTTGGCACAATGCCCCTTTAAGATGCTCAAAGGCCTTAATTACTTTTGGAGTCCAAGAAAATGCATCTTTCTTTACTAATGTTTTTAGAGGTTCTACTATTCTCCCATAATTCTTAACTAACTTGCAATAATACCCTATCAACCAGAGAAATCCTCGCAATGCTCTGTGGATGTGGGGATTTTCCATTCCTTAATGGCTTTAGTTTTGTTAGGGTCTACATTAACACCCTCATGAGATAAAATATGACCAAGATATTCAACCTATTGTACTCCAAAGAAAAATTTGGAGGTTTTTTCATATAATTATTTCTCCTCTAATAGCTTGAGAACCCTGTAAACATGGTCAACATGATCCTTCCAAAACTTGTTGTAGATTAGTATACCATCAAAAAATACTAACATAAATTTTCTAAGGAATGGTTTGAAAATGGAATTCATCAAACCTTCAAATGTATAAGGTGCATTGGTAAGGCCAAAACGCATGACCGAAAATCCATAATGACCTTCATAAGTTCTAAATGTTGTTTTAAGAACGTTTTCAATCTTCATTCTTATTTTATGATATCCTGAACGAAGATCCAACTTGGTGGAGTAAATTTCTCCATGTAATTCATCCAATAATTCATCAATGAAAGGAATGGGAAATTTTTCTTTAATAGTGAGTTTGTTGAGTTCCCTATAATCTGGACACATGCACCATAATCCATCCTTCTTGTGCACTAATACTACTAGAGTAGAGAAAGAAATTTGACTATGTTGAACTATACCAGCCTCTAGCATTTCTACAACTATACGTTCAATTTCACTCTATTAGGAATAGGGATATTTGTAAGGCATGATGTTTGGAGGAATACTTCCAAGAATCAAATTAATATCATGATCATGATCACGAATAGGTAGGAGGCCTTTGGGAGTCCCAAATACCTTGGAATGATTGTCCAATACTTTTTAGAGGTCTAAAGAAATAGATGATTTTGTTGTTTGAACCTCTAGTGAGAATAATTGTGTAATTACACCTCATTTTCTTTCTTCAGAATTTTTGTCATGCTATTATATCTGATTATATTTCCTTGTTTCCCTACGATACCCCTTAACTCAACTTGCTTTCCTTCCCAAAAAAAAATCAAGAAAAGTTCTTGAATATTAAAAGCTATCGTACCTAAAGATTATAACCCGTGGACTCCTAGTATAACATCAACACCACCCATTGGAATGGAAAGAATTAGACTATTCAATACATATTCCCCCATGGATAGCTTGATAATATGGCACTTTCTAGAGAAATTTATGGTTCCTCCATTTGAAACCATCACTTGACACTCTGGTGCTAGTTATAGGAAGAAATTTAATTCCTTTGTTATCTTACAATGAATAAAATTATGGGTACTACCCGAATAAATCAACACTATTACCTTTTTATTCTTGATATGTCCTTCTATATTGAGAGTTTGAGGAGTGGTAATTCTTTCCAATGCATTACAAGATATGGTTGGATTTGTTGTCCCTTAAGAAACCAATTTCTTGGTTGTGTAGAAATTGGGCATAAGACATTAATGTTTATTATTCATGTCACTTATTTGTATGGTGTATCCTCAAATGAAGGAACTGAAAGACCTGGTTTTTAACCCTTAATACTTAAGTGGTATGAAAGTCTTAGAATTCCATTTGATTGTCAAATATAAATGCTGAGTGAAGAATGCTTTGAGAAGTTAGAGACAATATGTTCTTTTTCACAAAAACTATTACCTATAACACTTTCGGAAGTTAGAGACAATATGTTGTTTTTCCATAGAAACTACTATCTGTAACTTAGAAGAAATGTAGAAGTAGGAGATCTAAGTATAGGATCACTCTTTTAAGGAGTTTTAACTTCATTCACATAGGTAAACAAATACCTGTAGCTTCTTTACCCTACTTAAAGAAAAAAAAGACATATGATGACACATAACAAAGAAATTGCAAATCATACCCAAAAATATGTGGAAAACACCTGATTCTTTCATTAATCATCAATTTTATCAAGAATTCAATAGCCTACTCTCCAGGTTATTCAAAAATTGAACCCTTTTCCTATAATTTTCCCTCTTTTTATACATCAGGAGATAGTTGGTAATCACCAACACTGTCAAACTGCTTAACTATCTCCTAACTATCTAAGGAAAAAGTCATTATAAAATATTATATTGCAGGGTAAAAGACACCTCATTCTTTTCAAGAAAACAAAATAACAAAAAGTAACAAAAATTAGAAGGTGATGGTTGCTCGTTGTTGGAACCTGTGGCTTGACTATTGATGAAGTTTCTCTGTAGATGTTCTGATAATAACTAGTCCATTTTAACACAACCAACTACATCTTTACAAAACTCTGTGTATGGACTTTTGGGTTATGGGCCCACATATATATCGGAAATGTTATGATTGGAGGAAACACAAAGAAACCTGACCAATCACCATTCCTTTCGAGTTTCAGTCATCCACCTCTTATTTTATTTATTCTGCTAAAACAACGGAATTGGTTGATTTACGCGGAAAATGGCAATCCTTCAGTTACCATGGAACCAAAGGAATTTATACTCCGGTTCATAATCTTATCGCATCTACCGTTTCCAAAAATCTTTGCCTTCCCCACAGACCTGATAGGAAACAAAATTTCATTTCAAAGACTTCTTGGGTCCGAAATTTATAATAAAACTCATGCACTTTTCGGTGCGATATCTGTTGAAGCTCGTCCCTTCTTGATGAGTTGTTGTGATTGATCTAGACCTCAACGAATTAAACCACATTCTATAAACCATTGTGTCCATTTTCTGAATTAAACCTCGTCCTTGTTAACCACGTGATTACTTTCGGATTTGTTTCCTTCCAATGGACTGCCCTGATTAACTGAGGTTTTAACTCAGTTTTATAATTTCTCACGTCTGATTTTGAATTAAACTCCATTCTTGCTATCCACGTGATTACCATTGGATCTATTTCTTGTCAAGTGGATGACTCAGATCTTTTCCTGAGTTTCTCATGTTCGCAAACCATCAACATAAAATAAATCATTTCCTTCAAATTTCTGCATTCTCTTTTATTTCCCGTTAGAATATAATATTTCATTTTTTCCATTCTTGTGATAAAACTATAAAAAAAATTAAAATTACAATGGATGCTACAACATCTGGCTCCACCTGGGGATAGTGCTTTTGTCATATAAGCACTAAGAACCGCATATTGGTGCCTTCACCTCAAGCATGGAGTCACATATTGCTTAGCCAATTTAAATTCTATGGAATTTGTACAATTAATTCACTCTAGTATCTACAATGACAAGATGTTTGTGCTTCAGAACTGGAAATATTTTTTGAGGTACTTCCAATTGACAGACAGTTGTAGAGTCTCACCATGAAGATTCTCCAAGAAGAACGTATTATTTTCCCTTGCTTCTATGATCCTAAATGGGTGATACCAAAGAGGATCAAAACTTCCCATGTTTTTCGTTACCTTCTCTTGTAGCATCCCACCTTAATACCAGGTCTTCAACTATAAAATCAATTTCTTTGGCCTTTCTGTAAAAAACACCCTTCATATTTAATTGATACATAATCAAATTATCTCTTACCTTATCCCTGCTTTCACTCAACTCCACTACCTTATGCATCCTTCTTATCAGGGCATTGGGCTCTTCTTTTGTCTCTTGAATCATTGCAATCATAGGCTCCACAAGTTGACATGGGAATAGAGCTTGAGTTCCATACACTAACTCTAAAGGTGGTTTTCATGTAGACCTTCTTGTAGTCACTCGAACAACCCATAGAGAAAACTTTAATTTAGAATCCAAATGTTTCTAATTCTCTGCAATAGTTTTCTTAAGGATGTTCATCAATGTTTTGTTAGTGGATTTAGCCAATCCATTTCCTTATGGATGATAAGCTATTGAATGAGATAAAACAATATTATACTTTTGACAAAAACAAACTTACTTGAACTGAACACTTTAGCATTGTCTATTATGATTTTGACAGGGCATCCAAGTCTGCTGAAAATATTTTCCTCTAAGAACTTCATCACCACCTGATCATTTTCCCTTTTAGTAGGTATAGCTTCTACCCACATGATGAAATAATCAGTAGCTGTGGGAACCCACTTGTGTTTTCCATTTGAAGGTGGGATAATTTCTCCAACAAAATCTAGTCCCCATTGTCTGAATTGTTCTTATATGAAGATTGGGATCAAAGGCAAGGGAGCTAGCCTCTTCTTCTCAGGAAAAATCTAACACTCCTGACAGCTTCTGACAAACTTATATGTGTCACCAAATAGGGTGGGACAATAAAACCCTGCCTAGAGGATTTTATGTGCAGTAGCCTTCCAACTATAATGTCTGCCACATAACTTCTCATGATAATATTTAATGGTCTTTGTAAATTCATCCTCTGTTAAACATAACAATAAAATTCCTACAGGATCCTTCCAATACAGTATTCCCTCAACAATCACATATGGTTGTGCTTTGATATTTAATGCTTTATATTTTGTTCTATCCAAATATTGAGGACAAGAGAGAAAACATAAATACTGTACTATGTGCTTGTACCATTCTGAACATAAAAACTTATATGTGATCTTCATACAGGAATTTGATTGTTCCTCACCTTCTTCAATTATTTCCTCATTTGCAAGTGTTAGCAAGTTGATTCCCAATGCCTGAAAATTTGACTGTGTCAACATCTTTGCCAATCCCTACCCTTTCACCAGCTTTGTGGACTTTATGTCTAGGTCATACTCTTGAATCTTGGCTATCCATTTCGTTCTTTTTCCTTCCACATCACTCTACAATAAGACATCCTTTACTGCAACATTTGGCACATAGGAAATTATCTGTAACTACATCACATAAGTCTTGAATGCCTTTAGGGCTTTCACCAAATCACATACCTATTTTTGAAGAATATTGTGCTTTAGTTCAACATCTCTAAGAATCTTGCTAAAGAAAGCAACTGCCTGCTCCTTCTCTTCATCATTTTTTTGTAACAAAACAAAAACTATTGAATTAAGTGATGCAAATGAAAATACTTGAAAAGGATTTTGATAATAAGGGCTAATTAAAACTGGAGTTGCTTGTAATGCTTCTTTAATACTGGAGAATGATTCTCCAGCTTCCTTGGTCCAAGGCACTTCAATTTCCTTCTTCAGCATATTGGTGATTTCTTTTACAATTGCATCATAATTAGACACAAATCTCCTTAAAAAGTTTATTTTTCAAAGAAATTTTTGAATTTCTTTCTTACTCTTGGGCACGAGTATTTTCTGCACAACCTGCACCCTTGCTAGGTCCACCTTCACTCCATCTCTACAAACAATGTGCCCCAATAGATTTCCCTCTTCTAGAGCAAAAATAGACTTCTTAGGATTCAAGGAAAGCCCAAATCTTCTATATTTCTCAAAATTCGTTTTAAGATGGTCCAAGTGCTCATCATCAGACTTAGAGAAAACAATGATGTCATCCAAGTATATCATTAAAAACTTATCACCTACAAATACAATGGCCATATCCCTCTAAAATGTTGCACCTGCATTCATCAACACAAAAGGAATTCGAGCATACATGAAGGTTCCCTAAGGAGTTGCGAATGCAAACTTTTTCTGATCTTCTTTATCAACAACCACATGGTTATACCGAGAGAACCCATCGAGCATGGAAATTCTGAATGATCATGTTAACTTTTGTAGCACATGATCCATTTTAGGTAACAGATAGTTATCTTTTAAGGAAGACCTATTCACATTTCTAAAGTCCACACATAGCCTTATTTCTCCATTTTTCTTCCTCATAGGCACTAAATTGGCCAACCAGTCAGAGTACCTTAGTGGAACTATTATCTTGGCATCAAGAAACATTTGAATTCTTTCTCAATCAATGGTAAAGGAAAAGGGTTTATCTACTTGAGTTTCTGCTTAAATGGTTTAATCCCTTCTTTGAAGGGAATCTTGTGCTAAATAAAACTTACATCATATGTTTTGAGATCCTCATAGGACCAAGCAAAAAAATCAATATATTCCCTAAAAAAGCTTAATATATCTCTCCTTACAATTAAGTGGAACTCCATTAAATAATTTGATTAACTTGGGCTCCTTCTGGTTTCTAATATTGTGATCTTGAATCTACTCATCCTATGGAATTTTCTTTGAACTGACAACTACATCATTGGAGTTAAAAAGTCTTTCAAGAGGGACAAGCCCCCTTGGCAAAATATTATCTTTCAATTGAATAATTTTTTGATTAACTATGGAATTTTTAAAACCACTTACTTCTACACCTTCTGTTGCTTCCTCTTCAACTTGATCAATCTCGGTGCCCTGAAAATATCCATTCATACACAAGATTTCCTTAATCTAATGATCATCCTTAAAAATCTTCCAATGTCTTAAATTATCTAGAACAGAAGGCCTGTGCATCATTTCAACCTCATACCTTAGCTTTGGATTTATAGGAGGCCTAAAAGTATTGGCAACCACAACCAACGAGTCTGCTAATCTATTTCCATCTCTTGGAATGAAATATATGTTGAAAGCCTCAAAGTAGTTCTCAACCAAATCCCACACTTCATTTCTATATGCCTTAAGCCTAGGGTTTTTTGCTTGAAAATGATTCTTTATTTTCTTTATACTCAGCTCTAAATCTCAAAAAACAAAAATTGATTGGACTCCCATTTTTCTTGTTGTTTGCAGAGAAATGATCAAGGATTCATATTCTACCACATTATTTGTTGCCTCGAACTCCAATTTAAAAGGAAAAGGGATCATATTACCTCCAGATGTAATTAAAAACAAACCAACACATGTTCCTTCTTTAGAATAGGCTCCATCAAAGAAGCACTTCCACACCCTTTCTGTTTGTAGCTCTGTATCGACACTAGCTGAAGTAAGCTGCCTTTGGTTACATTCAACCAATTCTGCATTGTCATGCAACATGAAGCAATAAAATTCATCTTTATCTTTGTTATATATATGTGATTTACTTTCTCCTTTCTTTGTGGCTATTTTTACAAATCTTGTTTCTCTGTACAGTCTTCTTTCTTCTCCACCAAAAATTGGTATGACAGCATAAGTAAAATCCAATTTCAAAACACCACCCAATTTAGCCCCCCATGACCTAGATAGCAAAATTCCAAACCTAGTAGGGATATCTGCTACCACTACATCCATTACCAAGCTTCTATATTGTTGGGCATGGAATCCCCCCATAGCATGTTTTGGGGCTCAAAGCCCAAGTTTTGAGTATTATTGTTGTAAATATTTTGTGAATTGCAAGCGCGGAGCACAAATTGTATGTTAGAGTCATAGGGTTGTTCGTCCAAAGTTTTAAATGTAGTGTTGACCTACCCATGGTCCGTGGACCATGGGATTGTATAAATAGAGCGAAGATCTAAGTTATAAAGACAATTAGATATACATGGAGAAATGAATGCAGTCTAGAAGATAACAAGCATAGAGTAAAGGTCTAAGTGCTTTGGGTCATAGTAGTAGGAAGAGGATCTATAGATGAGTGTGCAGAGGCCTACTAGAGTCCACAACTGAGTGCACAAGCCCCTTTAGCTGAGTGCATAGGGGGGAGTCAAGTGTATAACCAAGGAAGAAGAATAATAATGAGAAGTTTGATTCCAAATCTTATGTATATGTTCTTGTGCTATTTCCTGTTTAATTATATTGTTTTGTTTATCACACGCACCTATATGAATGCTGAAAACTGTTAAATATAACTAGGCACATACTAATAAGCTAAGTGATCGACTAATATCGGGTTAATAGTAATGAATTGGGTAATAATACAGATTGGGCCCCTAGTAGGGCTATGCAAAGACAACATCACAAGCTGCGAAGTACTGATAGGTGCACATAGTGATGTGGGTGGAGGGTCAAACCACGGACCACCGAAAATCATCAGACATATTTAGGGTGTAGAAACCTAGTTCTAGCACCCTCCCATACTACTTCGGGTGAGACCTCAATCCACACTCCACAGAATATTGTCGAAAGGGACAGTAGTAATGGGATTTTTTTGGTTAAATCACCTCTTAAACTAGGTCAGGCCCCTACAAGCCAACAAATGGTTCTATTGCTGGGACTGGGATCTACATAAGGGATGTTTGATATCGTGTCACTGGAACCCAACAAATAAAGAAATTGAAGGGTGGTTGGACAAGAAGATTCACAAGTTCATAGCAGAGGAAAACAAGAATTTGCGAGTATCTAAGGAACAGTGGCTGGAGGCTACTTATATATGAAATCCAAAAAAATTTCTTTGCATATTTTCCTTCTGAGCTATATGAGTGGATCGTGAAGCTAGCAGATAGTCAAAGAAGGTGCAGGCTTTATAAACCAATCGTGTAGACTTCAGAATTAGTGTGCAGATTAGAAGCATCAGAAGATAAGATCACATGGGTTCTAGATCATTGGCTCGATCGAATTATAGGAGGATTTGTCACTGAGTTCACATTAGATATGACCATCAACTACAGTGAGGCGGAACGATGCTTCGTCAAAGGACTGCAAGGTAAGTATATCAAATCTTTGAATACTTGGATTAAGATGCCATTGTGTGAAAAGCAGGTTATGTGAATAAGTTAATGTTTGGGACTGCACGAAGTGGGAAGATCTATAGAAATAGAAGTAGTGAAGAGTTAGAAACTAGTCCCTTAATTTCACCCTCGTGGGAAAGCGAGGAAGAGATAGCGAAAGTTTCTTTGACAAGCATAGTCAGTGTGATAAGGCAACGAACTCTGCACTTACCACCTCCACCTACACCGCCACCCATCTCACCATCTTCACCTCCATCTCCACCCACCACACCTCCACCACCACAAAAATTCAATATAGTGAGTGTGATCAAACTACCAGTATTCAGGAATGAATATCTAGACCAATTCTAGTTTGTCGTAAGAGCAGTATGGGAAGCACAAGGAGTCATGGATGACAATATTAAAAAGGGTAAGTTGGTAAGTGCATTGCAAGATCATGCATTAACATGATACATTAAGCATTCTAATGACCATCCAAACATAGGAATCACAGAAATCCAGGCCACACTAAATAGGGAATTTAACAGGCCAAAGTAAGACACAACCAATTATCAGGTTTAAGAATACCACGATGCTCTCGGGTGAGACCCCATGGGATTTGGACCAGAGAATGAAGAGTAAAATTCACAAAGCCAACATGAATTTAATGGATGGACAACACCACACATGGTTTGTAGCATCATTAACATAGCTTTTAAGGACAACTATGTCATAACAAAAGCTTTCCACCCAGGCCAAAGCCTTGGAAATGGCAATGAGATTGCATGAGACCCCTATATAAGATCCTCGTTTGGGAGTCCAAAAAATCCACGTGCAATTGCAAAATTTGTGTCTATAAACACAGAGTTTGAAACAGGACAGGACACCTCGACCAGACGCAGGTGAGGAGGTATGGTGCATAAAATGTAAAGGCCAAGGGCATGACAAGGACCACTGTGCAATATTCGCGAATTACTTGGTGAGGGGAGGGCCGATGCCATTAAGACTTGAGGCACAGGAAGGACCAAGCACGGTGCCTACATTATGGTGAGTGATTTGTCAAATAGGGGGAAAACACACTATGGATAATTTTCATCTATTGCAGAAGTATATGTAGACATCTTAGCAATTGTTTTGTAATTTCTGCAAGTTGGTAGTGTTGGCATTTTGGCACAGGTGTGGCACTATGGTACAGGTGTTGTCCTTGATGGCAACTCTCTTTGATAACAGATCTCCGTTCAGACTATAGAATGAAGAGAAATCTCATATACGCACGTTAATTAAGTCCAAGTTGCGTATACACGCTGGTGATATGCATACTAAGTCGCGTATACGCAGGTGAGCTATATACGAAGGCGCGTATACACGCAGATGCATGAAAAGAAAAGGGCGTATATGTCGGGAAGCTTCCCTTTGGTCCGTGGTAGTTAGTCCTCGGTACTTGAGCCTATGTCTTTGGACCAAAGTATCTCGACAGACGTGTTGATCTCTAGTTTTTAAGTTGATGGTATTGGATTTCTATGGTTTTGGCTCTTGGTATTGAGCAAGGCCTAAGGCTATATAAGGAGAAGAAGATCATTAGGCAAGATCATCTTTTGAAAAGGCTTGAATATCTGAAAAGGAAGAGATCTGGTATGCAGGTTCTTGGTTGCTTGATCTAAGCTAAGGAGAGATCACATCGGTTGATGGAAGACTAGATCTAAGGATAGATCGGGATCTAATGGTTTGAAATGCACTATTATGATATGGTTGATTATGCGTATTTCTAGATCTGCATACTGACGCAATGTTATGTTCTGGGTCTAACTGATGTCTGGTACAGCTGCAAGTTGAGAGAATTTATTTTTAGATCTGTACGTAGGTTGTCTTCGTTAAAAGCGCATGTATACGCGGGTTTATCTCATTGAAGTAGCGTATATCTTTTGAAGCTTGATTTTTGGGTTTACAATTGGATCTGACTGTTATTGCAGAGTTCTGTAGTCTGCTCTGTGTTCTGGTAACTGGTGATTGACAGGGTTTCAGTGGTTCAGTGATTCAAAGATTGATGATGCTAGTATTGGTTGTTTTGTGCTTCAATGATCTGTTGTGAAAGTTGAATGAATTGTGGTCTTCAGATTGTAATGTTGTGCTTCAGGAATATCTAGTCTGAAAATGTATGAAAGGTGGTACCTGAAAGAAAGAAGATTGTAGGCCAGCACCTACGTACTAGTATCTTGGCTAGTACAAGAGCAAAGGGGGTTGGAGCTCCCTTCCAAGGAAGTTTGGAGAACGAGAGAAGGTTGTAGCCTTCTGCAGGTTGTAGCCTGCGTACTGGTATAAGGCTGCACCAGTACAAAAGATTGTAAACTGAAGTTTCATATTAAAGAAAGATAGAGACAACTTGCAGCAGGTGGTTTTCACCCACATTGGGTTTCCACCTTATATCTTGGTGTTCATGTGTGTGGTTTTTGTGTGATGATCTGTTCTGTTATACTGCATCTGTTTTACTGTCATGGTTAATAATGTCCTGATGCATTTACTGAAGATAAACTGCTGAATCATAAGTTTTCTTGTTATACGCTGGTTTCTTTAGACACAGTAGCGTGTACACGCTGTTTTTATTAACTGAAGTAGCGTATATGTTTCTGAGCACAAAATGAAAAGGTTTTTCTGATAATACTGATTCACCCCCCCTCTCAGTATTATTCCCAACAGGTAGGCCATGATGAATGCACCTACAAAAGCTATGAACTAATGATGGATCAGACTCCTGCCTACAAGGTATAGACCAAAATGCGAGCCCTTGAACAAAATGTAGGAATGGCGTGTGTGGGATTTCAGCAGCGTGAACGAGGTCGAGGCAGAATTGGACTAGGAAGGAGTTGCGGACAACTAATTTTCTATAATATTAGGGGGGCCGGACACTATGCTTGTGCTTGTATGAATCTGACAAGAGCATCATGTTTGTATTGTACTCAGTTTGATCATGAAGCAGAAGACTGCCCTACCTTGATAGCAAGGCTGCGTGAAAAACGGGTACTCCAGCCTCCCCTGACTTAGAATTTGCAAATGATGAGGTCTGAGCTGCGTGAAGATGACCCAAATGTAAACATAGTGCTCAGAAGAGGTATCACCACTGGAGATGATAAAGTTAAGAAACCAAAAGAAAATAAGTGGGCTCATAAGGCTCCTACAAAGAAACCTAAATTTGATTTGGAACGCGTGAAGGAGACGTTCATGGAAGCTAAGAAGAGCTTTAGGGAGGCCTCCACTTTAGGTAGTAAGGATCAACTAGAACCAGGGATGGATCCTTCAATGCTGACTACCTTTCTGGAGACATGCATGAAATTGTTGCGTAACATCAAGGCAATAAAAGGACTATAGGAACTTATCACTAGGTACGTGGGGTCAGGAGAACTGTGCGTGGTCTAGAAACTTGGAAAGCATGCACTGCACACAGGAAGGGAAATGAGGTTGATTGCGAAAATTGGCGAGTATGAAATGGATTAGGTAACCTTGGATCTCAGATCAGATGTGAATGTACTGCTGAAACAAACATGGGAACGCATGGGCAAACCCACATTACAATGTTCTCCTATTCAATTGTGAATGGTGAACCAGTAGAAGATCCTCACCATGGGGAGATTGCAAGGGGTAACGGTGGATATTGAAAGTGCGAGTGTGTTGGTGGATTTCAAAGTGATAGAGATTATCGACAACAGTAATCCCTATCCCACACTACTAGGCATAGACTGGGCCAATGATATGAACGGAGTCATAAATCTGAAGAAGCACAAAATAACCTTTGAGAAAAAGTCACTATGTGTAGTAGTACCACTAGATCTGGCCAAAGGAGTGCGATACACTGAACTAGTGCGTGACAATGATAGTGATGACAATATCGATTGCATGTACAAGATAACTGCATGAGAATAAGATTGGGTGAACCTAACTACAGATGGTATGATTTCGTGGGAGCACAAAAGCTCCTACACTTCGGATTCAGATGAAGAAATAGAGCGATGGTAGAATCAGCTGCACAAAGTAACAATGCTTAATTGAAACATGACGATAAGATCACTACACTGCGTAACCATAGAGATAAGGGATCTGCCTAGGTTGATGGGTTGACAGTGGTGGATGACTTTCTGAACAAATTTGAGAGCGAAGTACCAGAGCAGCAGCGTTTTGACGCTCTGAAATGGGCACTATGTGCTACTCCCACAAAATGGTGGGGTATGCACTGGAAAGATTTCAAGGATTGGTGCGAATGCAGAATAAGGTTGTGCCTACAATTTGGAAAACCTCAGCTACAGATGAGAACCGGTTACGAGGGGAAAACAACATATGCACCCAACTTTCCTGATGGGTACAAACATATGACATGCAACCCACCCAAGCGCACACCACTCCAAGGATACAGAATTGGAACACAAAACAATGGTAGGAAAGGAAAAGCATGCCAAAGGTTATCCAGGGAGAAGAATTCGACAAGATGTGTGAAGTGCTAAACAAGGTTCACCAAGTGAGACACACTGACTTGGACTTGTGTGTACCGGCATTTCGATATGCCTATAGGACCATATGCAAAACCCTGACCGTGAAATCAATTCCAAGGAGGTAGAATGAAGTAAGGATTGTAATCTCTAAGGAGCATGTCAAGATGAATCCAAAAATAATAGCACCCATAGGTGTGACAATGCACGAAGCCCAGGATGAGGAAATCACATAGCTACACGAAGTAGAACACATAACACTTCAGGAAGCCATTTGACAAGGGAACCTTAAACTTTGTGAACTTGGAAAGGACCGGGTACATCTAAGGAAGAAAAGCATTTTGATGGACACAGAGGATTAGAGGACGGAAAACGAGATCAAGTGAGCATGTCTCGTCGATAAACCAAGGATGGCAAGGTAAGGTGTGGATGATAATACTAATGAATTAAAAGACTATCAGCGAGAATTAATTCATCTGTTGCCATGGCTAGGACTACATATCACCAAATGCAGTAACCAGGGGGGCACACTACATATAGTTGAGTACGCTGCGCCAACTGTCATGAGCACAAATGAGGATTTCCCATGAACTATATGGGGGGGCAAGATGGAGCCTTGCACAGGTCATGAAACCACCTAAATAACTGTCGGAAGAATAGTCTTAACACTCCAGGTAGCTGAAATGGAGTGCGGGACTATAAATTATTCTTCCTAGGAGCTGCGCACTCCGATGGGTGCACGCAAGAACATCCTATCACAAGGTTCATACCCACACAAGGGGGGATGCACTGTTGTGCAGATAGGATGGGAAGTGACTATTGGTGTCACTGTTCATGATGGGATGTCTGATTTGAGGCCAAATGGAGCAGGAAGCGGGTATTTAAGACAAGAGTTATGGGAAAGATTTTCGAAAATCTACCACCAAGAAAGAATTTATGGCCCAGAATTGGGGAAAATGATCGAATTTGAATTTAAAAGGTGCTATAAAACTCCAAGGGGTAGCCAACAAACAACACTTGGTCAATTGAGATTTGAGCAGTTGAACGGAGCACAAGTGTTGGGAGCTGAGCGATAATAGAGCCTTTAAGTTCGTGAAAGACCACATACAGTGAAAAAATGATGACAGCCACTAACAATGGGTTGAGCATTAAAGAAGGAACCGTTGGCGAGACCGCGTAGACCCCCATGGTCCACAATGTTCCCAAAGGCACTGGGGCTATGAAAAAAATCCCTAAATCACCCCAGATGTCGAGACCAAAGAAATATAAGCAGGCAATGGGACCAGTATACATGTTTCGAGGAATCTGTAGCATAGTAAGTTATCAAATGGAAGATAAAGACAAGGCAGTCACCATTGAAACAGATGAAGAGGAAGAGGACTTGAAGGCTCCGATTGTTGTAGTAGAGGAGGAAGAAGACATGGAGGAAGACATCCAACCATTGTGCTCTGTAGTGAAATTGCTCGAGTATGTCCCTCCGCGAAAAGGGAAAACCAAAATACCAAAGGATCTAGATGCAACGATGAGTGCACTACAGATCCCATTCCTCCCTGATGGAATTACCTTTGAGGGTCTGCTTCTAGGGCACATGCCCTCCTTGAAATTTGAATACTGCGACCTCATGGACAAGGAGAAGTTCTCTCACTTAGAAACAGTGAACCTGATGAAATAAAATACGGAGGGCCTGACGATAACATTAGAGCCACAAAAATGGTTCCATGGTGTGGAGAAGGCCAAGTTGCTTCATCTGCTATGGATACCGCATTTCCACTGCACACCCATCACCATTTTCGTCATCAAGCAGCTACTCTGCCTGGTGCATGATGGGTACTTATGGCTGGAGGAGCCTATTCCCATAACAGTAGATCTCATCCACCAAATTTCTTGGGTTCCCTATAAAGGAAAGGACCCCGTAACGATAGTAAGGAAAAACAGCGACTTCACTCTTGCAGAGGCCATGAGAAAAAAATATAAGCTCGAAAAGAAAAATAGGGTTACACTATCAAGGATGAAGGGGTCTATGTAGCCACCCAACTCCTGGCCAATAAAGTGATGAGAAAATTCCACGCAAATGAAGTACCAGCGCCGGTGGTTACACTGGCTGAATAGTGTGTGAAGGGGATCCAATTAAACTGGGTTGAATTCCTCTACGAAGAGTTTTTTTTGAATTTCTAGGAGGCCTAGGAATAGGGTAAGACCTTCTTCTATGCGTGGTTCCTCTTATCCATCTTGCTGGCAGAAGGAGAACTGCCAAAGGACAACTAGTTCCCAAGAATCGACCGAGACTTACCAAAGGCCACGAAGTACACTTTGGTTTGGGCCACCAAGGACATGAAACGGATTCACGATACACGATTTAAAGGGTGCTCATGGAGGCGAGCATCTAAATGTTGATTAATAGGAGGTTGTGCCTATCCCCCACGGTGCACAACAGTCTACAGATTTTTGTAGATTTCAAGGCGAACATGCACAATATCCACATCAGGGCATGAAAAGGTCCGGCACATAAATGGACAAAGCTCCCATTCATATCCACTGACGATGTGATCTTTAAAGTGTTAGAGACATGGACTCCCAAGTGGCATGCCTCAGATTTAGTAGAGTTCGAGAAGACAACAACACAGAAAATGAAGGATGATGCCAAGTTGCATGTCACCCAACTCGCCAAGGTCAGGGTAGTCCGTGAAGAAGCACAAGTAGCTGCAAAGTAGAAGAAGGCCATTGAGGTAGCATTAGTAGTGTAGACAACAAAGGCTGCCAAATTATAGGTAGACGAAGGCCAAGTAGTCTCTGCAGGGTAGGAGACAAAGGACAC
Organism: Pinus tabuliformis; assembly: GCA_031772625.1. NCBI lineage: Eukaryota > Viridiplantae > Streptophyta > Pinopsida > Pinales > Pinaceae > Pinus > Pinus tabuliformis. Next base: position 1,108,984,947 of record CM062811.1, read on the forward strand.
ATAACTTGCAGAAGAGAGAATTGACCCATGGACCACCTCTACATAGCTCAAGCGACCGTGCATTGCGGAAATATCAGACCTAAAAAAGAAGATCAAGGCCTCAAAGCTGGCCATCAACCTGATCACCTTAACTGAAGGTGATCTCCATGACATTGGTGAGACAGTTCGCGATGTCACTAGTGAAGTGCTCCAAGACTTTATGATGAAGTAGCAAACTGTGTTGGGGGGCCTAAGGGTGTAACTACAGGAGTTACAGGTGTGTCCCCCGCAGGATGGTACCTTCTCTACCCACGTCGCAGTAGGAACCTTAGCAGCAGAAAAGATGCTTCACGCTTAGATGGCCAATACAATAACCTTGCCAAGGGAGCGCTAGTCTCAGAGAGCACAATGGATCCGGTGATGTTTAATACAATGAAAGGCATTGGCCTTAACTTGGTTTCCCTTCTCCATGACACACTTTATCAGCTACAAGATGGGATAATAGTAGAACTTTATGCCAGAGAGAGTTGTGTAATCCAGGTTCTAAGCAAGCAGAACATTAATATACAACATCTTAGCTTGCAGCGTGATGAGTTGTCGCAGAACTGATAGTTGGTACAAATAGTTGACGACACTTGCTAGCACGTCCCAGAGTTCTCCATTGCAGCGGACCTACCAATAGAAGTGTGGATCCACTATTTGACAAGTGTAGTCCAAAATGCACGCAAGGAAACAACAAGAGTGCAGCTGGAGATAAATCTCCAAATTGTAGAGCTTCAGCTAAAGGTGTAGCCTTCCACTCCCCAGAGGTTAGATAACAGCACGCCAGTGCTATTTCAGCAAGGATGGATGAGATTGGAGGTGAAGTTCGCAAATGTACCGACATGTTGGAGCAGGTGTTGGCAGTCTTCACTACGTTACAAGAGGACCCCAACATTCACCGGCTGGAGACTGAGGCACGTGATCTCCAGCAACAATATGAGAGCATTACAGGGACTACGCAGAAAATAGTCCTTAATTAGTGACTTTGCAAATGCAGCAGGCCAAGGCTTTAAAATAGTAGGTGGGCACGACATGCCATAAAGAAGTAGTTATAAAAGTGTGCGTCTAGCTGTGGATTGATAAAGCCTTCACAATCACGGTGAATATTGAAGAAAATCTTACGCAGATTCAAGGAATGCATGCACAGATGCAATACAACATGCATGAAATAGGGGGTTCATAAGCAAGAATGCAGCAGGATCAGCACGTAGCAGCTTAGTGCACTGCCAACATTCAGGTCATTTGGGACCATCTAGAGGGACTTTGCACCAAGATCGCCACACCGATAGAGTGACTCAAGGATGAGTCATGATGTTTGTGTTGGGGGCCTGTTGGGCATGGAATCCCCCCCACCCCCCAGCATGCTTTGGGGCCCAAATCCCATGTTTTGAGTATTATTGTTGTAAAGACTCCATGAATTGCAGGCATGAAGCGCAAATTATATTTTAGTCATAGGGTTGTCCGCCCTAACTTTTGACTGTAGTGTCGACCTACTCATGGTCCGCTAACCATGGGATTGTATAAATAGAGCGAGGCTCTAAGTTGTAAAGACAATTAGAGAGACATGGAGAAACAAATGGAGTCTACAAGATAGCAAACATAGAGTAAAGGTCTAAGCGCTTTGGGTCGTAGTAGTAGGAAGAGGCTCTACAGCCGAGTGCATAGAGTCCTAATAGAGTTCAAAGCTAAGTGTGTGGACCCCTACAACTGAGTTTGTAGGGTGGAGTCGAGTCTGTAACCAAGGAAGAAGAATAATAAAGAGAAGTTTTATTCCACATCTTGTCTATCTGTTCTTGTGCTATTTCCTATTTAGTTATATTGTTTTCTTTATCACGCACACTTATATGAATGTTGAACATTGTTAAATATAATTAGACACATCCTAATAAGCTAAGTTATCAAATAATATCAGGTTAACAGTAAGGAATTGGGTAATAACATGGATTTGGCCCTGAGTAGGGCTACGCAAAGACAACATCACAAGCTGCAAAGTACTAATAGGTGCGTGCAGGGTCAAACCACGGACCATCGAAAATCATTATACATCTCTAGCATTCAGAAACATAGTTCTAGCACCCTCCCATAATACTTCGGGTGAGACCTCAGTCTGCACTCTGTTAACGCGCAGGTTGTTCCCTTTGACTCCTAAGGGAATACAGCCAAGGTAACCACTGACCAATCTTTTGGCCACAGGTCCTAGCCTACCTGTAACCAGAGAGGGCTCTCTCTTTCTGATTTAACTTTGTTTTTGATGAGTTTTTAGGCTAGTTATGATGCACAAGGTTTTGTTTTGAATTTGCTGGATGGTGATTTCAGTCAGAACAGGAATGTTTTTGCAGGGTGATCTAGGCCATTGGGCATGGAGTCCTTGATGTTTAATTGCTTAAAATCTCTGCTTTGAAGAAACAGTGGTGCTACAGAGCCAGACAAGTGTCTGTGGAACAAATTTTCGAATCTGTGATTTGAGGTGATGAAATCAGGGAGTGAAAGGCAACCAAGGATCTTTCAGTAAGCTGATATAGGGAATAGTGGGAAAATTACTTAGGAGCATTTAAGAATTCCTGAATAACATTCATATTGATAGAACAAATATAAACATGAGCAATTAAGAATTCATGTTTATGATTAATTCTGAAGAAAACATATTTAACAACAGAGAATGAGCATAGGGTGTAGATGAAGAATTCCTGTACTATTCTTTTTCTCTATTGCTAAGCTAGTGAAACACATATATGAGTTAAATAAACATGGAAAGACAAAACATAGTTTAGGACAACTTATTGTTCCATTAGACACCACAGGAATTCTGTAACAGCACGCAGAGCATCATTGAGACATCAAACAGTCAAGAGATAATGAACTTCTCTAGCCATTGCATTAGATCATCTAAAAATATACAATATAGTGTCTCAGAGAGAAAATCACCAACCCCAAATATGCTGTAAGGGGAGGTATATATACAAAATTTAGATACAAAAATATCTAGCTGATGAATTAATGGCTCATAAATACTGTGCCAACTCCTGAAGAATTACAACTGAGAGAGTAAATGCTGAAATAACTGCTCAGTGCATTAGCTGTCCAAAATTGTCAGAAAGTTTTGACTTTGTGACCCATTGAGTCGGCTGGAGCCGTGTTGCCCATATTTGTGCGTTTCCTTTGCCTTGGCTTGCTGTCGCAATGTCATGCTGAGTCACTTCTTTTAGCCACTTTGCCTGCTGTCCTGATTCTGCTTTTTGACTTTGGTTGACCGGAAGCTGACTAGGATAGACCAAACTGAGATTATTGAGGCAAAATTTGGAGCATTGCCTGCCACCAATCTTCCTTGGGCAGTTGGTGTCTTCGTATTTTTATCAAAGTTTCATCTGCCTCTGTATATCTGTAAAAATTTGGTGGGACCTCAAACAAGTGATTAATCTCATGCTCAATGTAGAATAAATTTTCAAGCTTGTCATATAGGCTCTGCCCTGATGGAGGTCCTGTTTCCTCAGAAGTACTGGTGGATGCTGTAATCTGATTTTCAATAAAATTTGTCATCCTAGTGGCATATTGCTCACAGGTGAGCAGCCTTCCTATGCCGGTCAATAGGCTGGGTAATCCTTTATTTTTAAATTCTCCCATTCTAAGTTTGTAGTCATCCACCTCAGCCTGCATTTCCTGACATTTCCTTTCCACAGTCTGCACAAAATTTCTGAGGGTCAGCACTTTTTTAACTGTTAGAACAACATCTGTTCTGTTGCTGATATTCAGGGCTGCCAACTCCTCTTTGGTGTGATTATTGAGGAAATGTATCATCCTGTTGGCTTGCTCAGGTTTGTTCCCTAGTGCTGTTCTGGCCTTCTAGCTTTCAAATTATGCTTGGCCTATTAATTCCATCTATTCATGCACTATTTTGATTGACTTCCACTGTTTGGTAATGGAGTGGTCAATCTGGGCCCACAAAATCTTTTTTATTTCTGCCATAGTATTTTCTAATTTTAGCTCCTTCTCTAAGGCATTTATTTTGTCCTTTAGGGCCTTAATCTCTTTGGTCTACTCTGCTACTTTCATTTTGGATCTATCATACTTAGTTTCTAGCTCTGCCAATTTCTCTTTGGCTTGTTTGATCTCTGTAGCCTGCAGTTCCAGTTCTTTGACAGCTTTGGTCAAATCATCTAGGCTTATATTAGCCTCAGGAGTTGTTGTTGTTGCTGCTACCGCATCTATTGTTGTTGTAGCCGTTGGAGGGGTCGCTGCTGCCTCTATAGTTGCTGCAGTAGTTGGGGCAGTTTGAGGAGGTTGGGAGGTTGATTCTCCCTGTTTGTCTTGGAGTGATTTTTCTAGCTCCCCTTCCAAATAAATCACTCTTTGGTTTAGCTGCATCATTAGATCCAATTGATCCTCAGCTTCCTTTTCTTTCTGCAATTCTGTTGTTTGAGGGTGCTCAGTAGGAAGCAATTTTAGCCTCTTCTTTAATGCAGCAATGTCATCATCTTTCTTCTTCATAAGGGCCCTCACACCCTTAGGATCCTTAGGATCATGTCCGAAGTCCATAATAATGTCCTCCAGTGTCTTGATTCTGTTATCTTTGGCTGTGGAGGACATTCTCTCTAAGTCTAGCTGAGTATTGGTGTTCTTCAGAGATTCTTTTAATTCATGGGCCATTGTGGCCCTGTCTACCAGTGTGGCATAGACCATTTCCCCCGTTTGCTTATGTAGCTCTATCTGATCCATGGGGTGAATGTCTTTTGCCATGACCTCCAGTTTTGTTCTAACAAAATCTGCAGCTGAGTGAGGCTGCGGTATTTTGGGTTTGAAATGGCTGAGGACTATCTTTTCCTCTTTGATATCATATGCTGCCATTAGCCTTTCTTACTTAGTCGGCGTTGCCTTGAGAAATTGGTCGTACAGCTGCACTCTTAGCAGCTCATTTTGTGCCTTGATTTCTTTGAAAGTGGCCTTGGTATTGGATGGCTTCTTGCTTTGTTGTGTGGAGGAGGACACCTCCATGCCATGTTGTCTTTCCAGCTCTTGTTGAAAAGAGCTTGTGGTTGTCTGCTGGCTATCTTCTTTTTCTTTCCTTGGGCTCTCAAGGATCTCTTCACTGACTTCTTCTATGATTGGAGAATCAACCCTTTGCCTTTTGGCTTCGGGTTCTTGAGTGGACCCACTAGCCAGTGTAGACTCCTCTCGGTCTCGTTTCTTGCCTCTCTCCTCATGTGCAGGGGTCTGTAAGGCAGACACTGTTGGTGCCTCTGTTTGTGGTGGAGGAGTCTGTTCTTGCTGCTGCCCAATTGAGGAGGCAGGCTTTTCTGTGACTATTTCTTTTTCTGCACCCATTATTCCCTTTCCCTTCTCTATGGCTGTTGCTGATGTAGATGGCCCTTGGGTGGCTGGTGCAGTTGCAGCAGTGGATGTGCCTTCCCCAATTTTGTGTGGCTGTTTGAAAGTTACCTGCTGCACAGAATCTAAGTCAAGAGTTTTTTCTTAATCCTTGACATTTTTTTCCATTATTTCTTCTTGAGTTAGTTCTTCAACTAATGTGCCTTGCAACCATTCATCTTGGTTGGCATGCTGCTCAATTTGTGGATATTTATAGTGATCATATCCTAGCAGCCTGTATTTGACTCTTCTAGCACTGATGAAGCCTTCGGGGTCATAAGGGACCCACCAGAAGCTTCTCTTTAGTTTATATTTGTCTCTGAGAATTTGATCAGCCTCATGCCAACCCTCTTTTTTATTCATGATAAAGGGGCCCATATGGTCTTTGAACTTGAGGTGGGATTTCTTCTTGGCACTATGAAAGTGGGTGAGGTCAGAAATAATGAGTTGCCTATAGTATTCCAAGGCGAACAATCTCATGGGTACATATCTTGGGAGCCTATATGGACAGAGCTCACAGCCATAAATCCTGATGACTGTATGGTTTTGATATAGGTACCAATCACCTATTTTATAATTCTTGGACAGCTACAGAGTTTTTTGGATCTCAAATGATAGTCTGGGAGGAGGAGATCTCATCAAGAGGCAAGAGACTGGGTAAACAAATTGGTCAACAAACTCACAGTAAGAATATGGTGAATCTTGAACTTGGTGGAAAACTGATGACCAGAAGATAACAGACCTCTTCTCTCCCCTAGAATCCAGTTTCTTGATGGGGCATTGAAAGACTTCAGATTGATAATACATGAACCAGTGGTAGATATATGATGAATATTTGAACACACCCTCCCTATCCACTTTCAAGAGCTAGTCATGTATTTTATCGGCTATAAAGTTGGCAAAGTTATATTTGTAAGCAGGAGGCTGGCCTGGGCTATATGCAGCTAATAATACCAGCACCGTCTCATCAATGTGCTCACTGGTTTTGAAGCCAAGCACATAAGAGATCATATCAACTAGGAGCCTGCCTACATCAGTGAAATGGACATATAAGAAAGGAGGTGGCCCTGTAGGCTGGCGGTCTGCCCTCATGAATGTTTTGGTGATCTTTTCAATGTCAGCAGTGGAAAGTTTGGCGCCTGCATCTACCAAATAGTTCATGGAGAAGGGAAATAGTAGCTGAGTCTGCTTGAAATTGAGCATTTGGTTGATGGACTCAGGATTGATGTGGAAAAGTATGCTCCCAGATGGAGACTTGACGGTTCTCTGAGTAGGATCATAATTCTCAGCACATAGGCAGATGATTTCTGGAAAAATATTAACAGATGGCAGGAAGTAGTAAGGCAAATTGGACTCCCATATCCCATATGTGTCATTGTTGTTCAAAAAGCTGTCTCTCAATTGGCAGAAGGTCTGTAAATGGTTCCTGTCACCCACAAGATCTTGGATAAGGTAATCTCTGTCAGCAAGAGGCATGGCTTCAAGCTCTTTGTTAGGTGGATTTATGGGAGTGACACTGAGAGCTGATGATGTAGCCATTTGTAGAATTTTCAGGAGTTGACTATAGGATGCAGTTTCTTATTATAACAATCTGAATCTGATAGCTTATGAGGCTTAGAAGTGAGGTGGCAGAATGAGTGCAGCTGGGGCCAAATTTGCCTTTTGAAAGGAGTAACTTGAAAAATTTGACTGAACTTTGGTTTCTTCTGTGAATTCTCAGGATTTATAGACAGTGAGGGAAATTTGCAGAGGAAAGCAGGATTACAACCTGGTGTAATGAGGTCTTTAAATTAAACACTCGGCAAAAGGGAACAATGCCGGGCAGTTGGGAGAGTAAGTCAAATTTAAGCCCGAGAATGACTGTGCAACGGTGAAATTTTGAACAGAGGGTGCTTTAGATCTTTTTAGGCTAATCATTAACAGGCCAACACCATTAATTTAGGAGTTCTTAGGCAATTCAGTGGAAAATTTGCAGAGAATGGGAAGAACACGGGCAAATGGTTGGTTTTGGCAAATACCTGGTTTAGCCAATGCCGAGGGTCGTCGAATTGATGAGAAGACGGAGAATGCCGTTGAATTAGCGAGTGGCAGCATCCACAACAATGAATTTGAGCTCTGGAGTTAGTTGGAGGTGACCAACGAAATGGTGCAGCTGACTTGTAATGTGAAAATGACACAAAACGGTCACTTTTGGCCTTTTTAATAACAAATTTGTCGCATATGCGCTTTTAGCACTTTTCCGCGATGACATCATCAGTGGGCCCCGGGTACGGATGGTGACGTGGACGCTGACTGGGATGACAGCTTGGCGGGACACGGTGGCGGAATGCAGGAGCGACAGGACAAAGTGGCAGATGACGTGGGAAAGTGGCGGGGGCCCAGGCATGACGTCGTGCTGATGAGGTGCTGACGTAATGGGTGCCCCGAACACCCCGGGCTGCCGACACGTGGTGGGGGTACAACGGTAGTACCGCCCATCCCTCGGATGTTAAAGGTCGGCACATCTGGTGCCCATATCGCCCGCCCACTATTGGATCAAGCCTGGCGGGAGATCAACGGTTGGCGGGGCGCGGCAGTGTGGCGTGCAAGTTTGGAAACGAGACCCGCCCAAAATTAAATTAATATTTTAATGGTGCGGGCCCAAAACCTTGGTCGGGTGGGTTTTTTAGTTTTGAATTAATGCATGCGATGGCGCCATAACACATAATAAAGGTTTTTAACCATTTTTGTCAAAACATTGGGTTTTAACTTTGAGGGGGTAAATACTTTGCAAGGGTTTTTGGATGAACTTTGGTTTAGGAATAGGCTATTAATTTAACCAGGGGTCAGATTAATTCCGGGGTAAGGACTCGGAAGGGTTGACTATAGTCCCAGATGGACTAATGTCTCCCATGACATGCTATTTAGCTATAATGCTAAAAGGGGGGATATTTAATATATTTTTTGGGAATTTTCTATAGTTTTAGTAAAAAATAGGGGTGGGGATGTACTTAGGGAGCTATATAATAGGGTTAGAAGTTAATATGGGTATGGGTGGTGCAGTGGGAAACTAGAGATGGATGGAGTGTGAAGTGATGACTTTACACAAGAAATGTGGCTTCCTTTTGAAAAGGAAGGTGACAACTTGCAATGGCTTTCACAAAGGAGAAGTGTAGGGAGGACTGTTTAGGCAGATCCTAAAGTCCTCAAGGGAATGTTAGTAAGAAATCCTTTAAAGGGAAATGAGGGAAGTTAGACATGCTTTGATAGTTTTGCCAAATAGACCATTGTTCTAGCCTTTCTCTTATTGGAGAGATCAGATATAATTTTCCATATGCCATGTGGCCAGACCTTGTTTCTGCAACCTCCAACTACCTACCCTGCCTAATAGGCCTAACATCTTTTCTTCTTTTTGATGGGTGCACTTAGCCTTGCAAACCCTGATAATCCTCTTTTCTTTTTGCTGCCCTCCTATCTAAGTCTACCCTTATGTCTTCCAAGGGCCCAGATTAAGCAATTGGGCTCCTCCCTTTCTCTATCCAACTAATCATCTGTCAAGCTTGAGCTGTTTGAACAGGTATTCATTCTCTAGTCTAAAACAGGCAATTTAAAACATGGTATGGCCTAGCTTGAACTGTTGGGTCATCCATCAAGATAGCAGTGGCCTCCTGGCTAGCCACTTTCCTGGTCTTTGGCCTCCTGGCTGGCCACTTTCCTGGTCTTTCTTTGGGGTTAATTTCAATTATTTTTTCTGACCAATTCATTTTCTGGCCTTTTGATTATTCTTTTAAGGCATACCCTCTTTACATTTTTTAACTTTCTGCTTCTTTCACAAAAGATGGAACCTTTGTATCACCAAAGATGAACATTTTTGGCACTTCCACTGTCAATCATGAAAAATGAGACCTTATTGGTATAGGAGACTAACACACTCCATGGGCTGTTGTCGAAAGGGCTAGTAGTACCAGGATTTGTTTGGATAAATCACCTCTGAACCTGGGTCAGGCCCCTACAAGCCAAAATAGATTAGATTTGGGCTAGTGACACCACCATATCTTTAATGAACCCCAAAAACTTGACTTTATTTGAATCAAAGGAATATAGGTCTCTGTAAGGTTTATTAACTTGTAGGTTTAATTGTTTCATCACTGATAATGGCATAAGGTTATGTGAAGCTCTAGAATCAAACATATAATTATGCAAGAGGAAATCATGACTCAATAAATAAATGTAGGAAGGAGGTGTTGAAGAATCTACCTCCTCCACATGTGGACCAAAAACCACTACTGCTTTATCTTCTTGCACATTCACAGTGTCATTTATATTCACATTTTGAGATAGATTGATAAACTCAACAATCTCTCTTTGATAAACTGGTGTTTTAACCAACTCTATGAGGGGCACTTGAATTCTAATTTTTCCTAATTCTTTAGTGAGACTAAACACATGAACCTGTTTAGTATTCCTTTAATTTGCATCTTCACTTCTCTTCATCACTGAAACCTCTTGTGGAATGGAAACAAGTTGTTCTAAAGGAATTTTTTCACTTCTATCTTGAGAAGGCTAACTTTGAAGTATTTAAGTCTTGTTATTTGTATTCTGTTGTTTATTTCCTTTGTTTAGTTGTTTTGTAGGCTGTGTTTCTTGTGGAGTCACCTTTTGTAGGTGAGATGGAACTTGTTGCTCACCTTCATTTTCTTGAGCTCTAGATATTTTCCTTGATCTCAAGCCATACTTCTTATGTAATTCTACTTACATAAAATGAGAAAATTGCCTCCAATATTCATCAATTTCATTCTCATCATAAATTGCATTTGTTTCAGTATATTCATATTATTCTCCCTCAACACCTAGTTCATCTTCATCTACTGTATATAATGTGGAAATATGATCATCATGGTCCTTGGAATGCTCTGGTACTTCATCAGGATCTGCCTCTAAGTAAAGTGGTGCTTGAACCTAATCTTGATCTTTTCACTCTTTTTATAAAACTTGTAGAGGTTTCCTTCTATATTAAGGATTAAAGTTTTTGTTATGTTGTGCTTTCCTCTGAGAATTCTTACTCTCCAATTCTAATTTAATCAATCTATTAGACAAATTTTTAATTACATTATTCATATCCTGTAATGTTTGACTTTGAGAGATTCCACTTTAGCCTTTCCCTTATCTTGGATAGGCTGTGTCTCTAGTTCTTTACTTGTAGCCACCATATTTTCTTCTATTTCTAAGGCATCAGTTTGGATCTGATCAATGGTTGTGGATCTTCTCTCCCTCAATGTAAACCCAAAATCTAATCCAAATGCCCTTGCAAAATTTATTTTTGCACCAGCAGGAGGGGGCTTAATCTCCACTGGAAGACTATTTTACAATTTATTGAACCTTCTGATGAACTCCACAACACTTTTATCAGATTTCTTCTTAATAGCATTAAACTCTGTGAGTGAATACCCATGGTCTCTTTTTTCTCCCCATGGGTGAACATGAGCTCCATCTCTTCCCATGTAGGAATAAAGTTATTAGGAAGCCCTTTAAACCACTTTCTTGCTTTTCCATCGAAGGATTGCACAAAAAGTCTTAAAACAACATCCAAGTGTCCAACATTGATATTTTCTACAAAATTACAAAACATTGCTACATGCTTCTCTGTTATTTCTTCATCCTCCCCTAAGAAACGAGAAATAATTTTTGAGTATTCTCGAGGAATTTGATTCAACTGTTGTGGCAACTGAATAGGTGCATACCTATTCATCAAGAATGCTGGTTCTACCATGTTTTCCCCTAAACATACTGAACCTTGAGTACTAGTAGATGTAGAACCTGATTGAGTAGTAAATGGAGTATGTAAAGGTGGCAATGTATTTATAGGTTTAGGTTGAATAACTATAGCAGGTACTAAAAAAGAAACGGACTCTAAAGACTGTTCTTGATAGTTAGGTTCTTGAAATGAAGTGGATGTAAAAGGTGACTCTTGGTCAATAAAAGGTTAATGTTTGGATGAAAGATGTGTTGAATAGCTACCAAGTGTAGATGGTGTATGACTTGGTGTAAATGGAGTTTTTGGCCTTCCAACCCTCTTGGAAACTAATCTTTCAGGGTCTAAAAAGGATTGAGCCTTTTTCTATGAGGTGTATGACCTCGTATGGGACCTCTTTGAAGCCAAAGTTATTGCTTTCTATTGAATACAGCCAAATATTTCCTCCTCACTGAACAACTAGAGGAAAATATTAAAAACCTAGGGAAAAGTGTTCTTGACTTGTCTCCCTAGAAACAACGCCAATTAATGTTGTCCATTAAGAAACCAATTTCTTGGCTGTGTAGAAATTGTGATTAAGCCATTGATGTTTATTATTCATGTCACTTATTTGTATGGTGTGTCCTCAAATGAAGGACCTAAAACACTTGGTTTTTAACCCTTAATACTTAGGTGAAATGAAAGTCTTATAATGCCATTTGATTGCTAAATATAAATGTTGAGTGAATAATTCTTTGAGAAGTTAGAAAAAATATGATGTTTTTTGACAGAAACTATTATTTGTAACTTAGAAGAAATGTAGAAGTAGGGGCTTTAAGTATAGGAGCACTCTTTTAAGGAGTTTTAACTTCATTCACATAGATAAACAAATACCTACAACTTCATTACCATACTTAAAGAAAAGAAGACATATTATGACACGTAAAAGAGAAATTACAAATCATACCAAAAAATGTGTGGAAAACTCTGGATTCTTTCATTAATCATCAGTTTATCAATAATTCAATAGCCTAGTCTCTAGGTTCTTCAAAATTCAAACCATTTTCCTATAATTTTCCCTCTTTTTATACATCAGGGGACAGCTAGTAATCACCAAAATTGTCAAACTGCTCAACTATCTCCTAACTGTATAAGGTAAAAGTCATTACAGAATATTACATTGGAGGGTAAAAGATACCTCATTCTTCTCAAGAGAAAAAAATAACAAGAAGTAATATAAATTAGAAGGTGATGGTTTCTCACTGTTAAAATCTGTGGTTTGACTGTTGATGAAGTTTCTTTGTAGATGTTCTGATAATAGCTAGACTGTTTTAACACAACAAACTACATCTTTAAAAACACTATGTATGGACTTGTGGGTTATGGGTCCACATATATATCGGAAATGTTTTGATTGGCAGAATCACAAAGAAACCCGACTAATCACTGTTCCTTTGGAGTTTCAGTCATCAGCCTCTTATTTTAGTTATTCTACTAAAACAATAGAATTGGTTGATTTACAGGGAATATGGCAATCATTTAGTTACCATGAAACCAAAGGAATTTAGACTCTGGCTGATAATCTTATCTTGTCCGCCTTTTCCACAAACTTTTCCTTCCCCATGGACCTGATAAGAAACAAAATTGAAATTCAAAGACTTCTCAGGTCCGAAATTTATAATAAAACCCGTCCACTCTTAGACGTGATATCTGTCAGATTTCGTGCTTTCTTGATGAGTGTTTGTCATTGATCTGGACTTCAACGGGTTAAACCACATTATATAAACCATCGCATCTGCTTTCCCAATTAAACTTCATTCTTGTTATCCACGCAATTACTGTTGGATCTATTTTCTATCAAGCAGATGACTCAGATATTTTCCTGGGTTTCTCATGTTCACAATCCATCAATAACATAAAATAAATTATTTCTTTCAAATTTCTGCATTCTCTTTTATTTCATATTAGAATATAATATTTGATTTTTTTCATTTTTGCGATAAAACATAAAACAAAATTAAAATGACAATTGATGCTACAACAAGATTCATTTCTTCTTTCTCTAGGGTTAATTCCTAGTTTATATCCTCTTCTTTTGATGTTTCTTGTTACTTTTCTTCCTCCTCTTCGCAATCTATGTAGAATAATTTATTCTCAACACACTTATGACCATTAGTGTATTTTATATCACAACTGTAACAAATCCCTTTTTCTCTTTTTTCTTCCAATTGTTGGGGTGTCAACCTTGTAGGTTGTGGAAGACTAGGACTAGCAACACTTCCATATTTATAGTTATTATTGGTAGACTTCCTTGTTACCATAATTTTTCTTTCAACTTTTCTTGCCACCCTGAATTCCTTCTCCAATGAATCAGGTTCCCAAAGGTGAACCTAATTTTGGATGTTATATTTTAAATTCTCTGTGAATACATCAATCCTATGCTTCTTTGGAATATCGGTTACCCTAATATTCAATTTTTGGAAATCTTCAATGTGCTCCGCTATTGAGCCCTTTTGTTTGAGATTTATCAATTGGCTAAAGAAGGTGTTGCTCTTTGTATCTTCATAATGTGCTATCATTTCCTCTGTAAAAATTGACCAAGTGACAAGCAGTTTACAAGAAAAAGGAATCTATACCATA